>LNAR01000259.1:27168-38962 GCA_001630585.1 Pseudogymnoascus sp. BL549 | reverse complement strand
GCGGAGCTCGGATTCGGTGGCGTTTGCTTGGGCGGCTGGGCTGGGTGATTCTCTTGCGGAGTTGGGAACGGTGTCGGGAGAGGTGAGAGTTGTTGAATGAGACGCCTCCAGGGGGACCTCTTGGGAGGCTCCTGGTGTCCTCGCGCGAACGGATGTCCCTTGGGTTGACTATTATTGTAAGCACGTGGTCCTCACGTCGTAATTATAGGAAAGCATACCTCAAGCCCCTCGTCCCCGTCCACAGCACCATCCTTCCCCACCGCGTCCCCCATCTCCATCTCACGCGCCGAACTCAAGCTAGCCACATCTCTTTCCTCCACCCTCGCAAACTTAGCACGCCCCTCCACGTCCGTCGGCGCCTCCTTCCTCTTCTCACTCCTCGGGGACTCAATCTCCACGACGCGTGCCGGCGTCGTCCGTCCCAACACCGGCGTCGCAGCCTCCAGCAACTGCTCTTTCAAGCTCCGTCCCGGCGTGCGCTCCGACTCATCGTCACGAAACACAGCCCCGTGTTTCTTCACCGGCGACTTCTTGGGACTGCCGTGCGGGGAGTTGAGGTGCTTGTTGACGTCCAGGGCGCCGAGGGCGATGCGGGAAAGCGTGGGTTGGATGGGAGAGTCCATTGTGCTTTGAGAAGGGTAATGATGGTAGGTTTGGAGGATTCTTCGGGGGGGGGAAGTTGGAATGCGATGTTGTGAGCGACTCAATCTAAGTCGCGTTGTGTCTCGTTCCTAATATCCACCCACGCGTTAGCCATGTGTTTAGAAGAAAACTGGCACAACACAAACCGCCCACCGCAAATGTCAAAAGCTATGGCAATTGAAGAATAGGGTATACTCACAGAAAGCTTCCTCGTACACAAACAAACAAAAGGGGGACTTCAAACACGGGTTCTTCTATTGTCGAGGAAATACTCCGGGTGCAATGCCAGTGATAAATAAGTACTTATTTCCAGTCGCGTAAGTATGGTCGAAGATGGGGGGAGAGCCACACGCTCATTCGGCTGTTACCGAGTAACCCTGCTAGGTCGCTGGGGGACCCTGATCGTCCAGCCACAGATCGGTGTGGCTGATAATCAAAGTCACATGATGTCATATTTAGACCTGTAGCGCAGGCGCAAACCCCTATCCTCTCCAGTGAAATTCGAACCTGTCACATTTTTTGAGAAAGATGCGTTGTAAAGACTAAAGATCGGTGTTGATCGCAAACAGGATATATAGATCATTAAGAATATTCATGAGAAATATCGTCACGGCCCGAGAGCTAAAAACTAGAATACACCCCCTAGAGTACCTTCCTTACAACTTTGCGCTTCAACCCCCCATACAAAAAGATCAATCACACCCCTAACGCCACGCTGTCGCCTCAAATTTTTTAAGAACCTTCCAACTGAAAACGCATACCCGCGCCCCAGATAATTTCGAACCCGGCCAAGAATTCCCCCTTTCCCAAAAACACAAAAGCTCATCAAAAAAAAACTCCCAAAAAGAACCCCCCACCCTCTCTTCTAAAAAGGTCTTCAAATAAAGATACATCCTCTTACAGCTCCTGTTCGTTCATCCCGAACAACGATGTATCAAACACAAACGGCTTGTCGGGAGCCGAGAAGTCGATGAACTGATCCCAGGACTGGGAATCATTGTTCGCCAGCAAGTCGGAGTCGACAATAACCGAGTCGTCCATGCCACCGACCGAGATCTCCCCGAATCCGAGAAGGTCATCCGCGACGCTCGGTCCAAACGGCATCCAGTTCACATCAAACTCGCTAGACTGAAGATCGATGTTCAGATCCATACCCTCAGTGATATCACTATTAGGCTCCGACAGCCCATCCTTGCTCGACTCGGGCGTGTCGTTGGGCGTAATAGAGCGATACACATCCATGTTCGAGATGGCGCCTCCGGCTCCGGCCTCGAACTTCTGGAAGTTGTGCAGCAGGTCTTGAGGGTTCACCGACGAGTTCGCCCATAGATTCTCCTGCGTCGGCTCAACCTTGGCAGCAGGCTGGTTCTTAGCAGGACCTTGCTTCGGTGTAGCTTGTTTCCCGTCGGATGGCTTTGTCTTGGTAGACGTGGCAGGGCTAGGTTTTCCGGTTGTGCTAGTCTGTGTCTTCATAGGTACGGCAGAAGCAGTAGTACCCTTGCTGTCAACAGTTTCGTCCGCCTTCTCGCTCTTCTTTGCTGTTCCATCCTCCTCTAGACCAAGCAACTGCGATAATTCACCCAGTGTGAAATTGATAGGGTTTTGCAGAGGCTTAACATGCTCCTCTTGCTTGTGTTTCGCCAACTCTTCTTCACTCGCAAATGGGTCGTTGAAGAAGTGGTCACAATCAATCTCTGGGCACGCAAACATCTTTGGTCCTTGCTTGACTTCGCCCACTTGNGGCTTAACATGCTCCTCTTGCTTGTGTTTCGCCAACTCTTCTTCACTCGCAAATGGGTCGTTGAAGAAGTGGTCACAATCAATCTCTGGGCACGCAAACATCTTTGGTCCTTGCTTGACTTCGCCCACTTGCTCCTGCTGGTCTTGACGCATGTCTGTGCCAGCAGCAGCAGCAGCAGCCTGTGGAGGAGCAATCTTCTGCGGGGCAGCTTGTGGAGAGCTGTTGCTGTTCTTCCTCTTCTTCTTAGGTGGGATATGGAGCTGCGTAGAGTCGATCTGCGGCGGTCCATACATGACTGGCACACCATGAGGCGAGTTGAGCGCAAATGGCGGTTGCGAGGTAGTAGGCGCTGCTGGTGTCTGTGACTTACTAGTCGAGCGTTGGCGAGTCTTGTTTTGCTGCTGCTGCTTCGCCAAGGCCTGCTGCTGTTGGTGAAGATTGGCGGCATTAAGTGGAACTTGTGGCACTGGTGGCTGTGACATGGAGCCAGTGGCTGGAGTCTGACCAGTAGCGGCGCCTGCAGCACCTTGCGACCTTGACAGGCCAGGGTATTTGACAAGCACGTCTGCGATCATATTCTGCGCAGTGTTCAAAGCCTCATCGACGTCCTTCAGGCCCATAGAGAATGTCTGCTTGGGAGTCTGTAACGTGTGGTCTTCAAACTGTTGAGCGACTTTGATTTGCTACAACGGGGGTTAGTCATAGTTTATTGTGAGAAAATATAGGATAAAACTTACAGTGCGGAAGAAATGTCTTAGTCGCTCCTCGTCATGTGTGATGGTGAACCAGCGTGGCGCCACCTTGGAGACATTCGAGAGTTTCGGCGCAGTGTTGACCAGCTTGTTCGCCACAGCTTGCCTCGTGGCTGGATCCATCGGCAAATCAGGCGAGGGCTTGAACTTGGTAATCTCTTCCTGTCTGATAGACTGGAACAGGTTCACATCTTCTTGAGAAGGTTGAGGAGCAACTTGCGGCTTGCTCTGTTGGAATCGCTGCATGCTCTGCATATACTGCTTTCGCTGGTCCGGAGTAAGAGCAGCAACCTGCTCTGCCGTGAGGTTAAACCGGGGCGGTTGTGGCTGTCCGGGCTTCTGTTGTTGGTTCGCCTGCTGCTGCTGGGCTTGTCTGGCAGCTTGCTGCTGAGCATTGGGATTCGGAACCTCAACAACATCATCACTGCTGGCTCGCTTCAAGTTCTTGCCTTGCTGGGGCTGGGCCGGCGAAGACGCTGGCTGCTTGGCCTTTGCAGCACGCGCTTGTGCTGCAGTAGGCTGTTTCGCATCGGTCGCTTGAGCTTGTGACGGGCGTGTCGGCTGCGCAGCTGGTTGTCCACTCTGAGGTCTTGCCACCTTCTGTCCTTGCGCTGGATGTCCTTGTTGGGCCTGGGGCTGTTGTGCTCCAGCTGGACGCTGAGCAGTAGCCATAGGACCAGCCTGTCCAGTCGCTTGCGGCATGAGCCCTTGATGCATTTGTTGTTGTTGTTGTGCCTGTGCCAGTTGATGTTGCTGTCGTTGTCTGTGCAACGTTTGATTTCTGATTAACGTTTCCCTGATTTCGTCATCGGTCATCCCTGCCAATCTTCCGCTAGGGTGCGCTCTGGCTTTCTGGATGTCCTGCATGGATACGGCGGCTGCATTGGCCATGTTTTGGGGCATTTGACCATTTTGTTGCGGCTGAGGCTGGCCCATCTGAGCGACAGGAGCTCCCATTGCGGGGTTTACCCCTCCTTGCATTTGAGGTTGGCCCCCTTGGTTCATGTTCCGACCGGCCTGTTGCTGCTGCAAACGCTGCTGCTGTGTCACCCTAGCGCGGACGAGAGTTTGATAGTGCATCCTTTGGACCTGCTTCACCTGCTCCAATAGCTGGGGCATGTTGCCAAAGTTTTGAGCTACCCAGGTTTTCAATTCTCCCCATCTCTTGATGTTAGGTGGCACCGGTCGCGGGATATTCTGAACTGCAGGCGTTGGGTACTCCATGTGGTCAATTTGGTTAACTACGGCCATATCTCCCATTGGGATCTGTGGTCCATTCCGACCTTGGGCTTGTTGCTGAGATATTCTGTTCGCCATCTGCTGTTGAAAGAGCATCTGCTGCTGTTGGTTCATTCCGGCCATCATTTGTTGGTTAGGTCGTTGAATTGGCTGGCCATTTGGCAAGAACTGAGCCCCCATCTGGTTTCCAACATTTTGTTGTTTCATTCCTGCCTGTGGCATCCCTTGGTTGGGCCGGACCATTTGACCATTCCCTGGCATCGGCCCCGCCGGCCTAACCTGTTGCCCGGGAGGCACGACTCGCTCATTCCACTTTCCAATAACCTCATTCAGCTTGTCTGCGGGTAATGTCGAAAGCTTTTGCCGTTGCTCTTGTGTCATGTTTGCAGGGAACATTATGCCGCCGTTCTGTCCATTGGCTCCAGCCCGCTGATTCATTGCCGCCGCAAACCGAGGATCGATGGGCTGTCCAAAGTGTGCTTGGCCAGCTTGGTTCATTTGCTGATTCTCCGCTCCGGGGGTCTGCTGCGGTGCTCTGACGAGAGGGGCGTTAAGCGTGTTCATCGCTGGGCTCTGGGCTGGAGGCATAGGTCCCATGCCGCCAGGTTGGCCATGAAGACCCATCTGCTGGGCCTGGGCCTTTGCGCGAGCCTGAGCCTGAACTTGTGCCTGTACAGTAGCGGCCTGGTTGATGCGCTCGTGCTGAGCTTGTTGGGCGTTGAACTGCTGCTGCGCCCTCACATTGGGGTTCTGCGCAACACGCTGATTATTTGGCGTTACACCCTGAGCCGGAAGGCCGGTGATCGGTTGGGGTGTGGTATTCCCCTGTTGGGCGTTTTGCGGGATTCCGATTTGCCCCGCCTCCTGGCCAAGATTCGCATTCTGGTGCTGAGGGTCAACTCCCCCTAGAAATCCGAAATCAGCATTACCAAGCATCTGCTGCTGTGACTCCTGGGTCTGGCCGCCGACGTTGGGATTTCCCGATCGCTGTTGTTGCATTGGAGCCGCGGATTGGGGTCTGTTGGCTGCCATGCCTTGGCCTGCTTGCTGGTTGGCAAGTTGTTGCCGTTGTTTCTCCTGTCGCAAGCGGCTCATTACCTGGTTGCGATAGTACAGAACCAAAGGGTCTATTCCTTGAGATTGATAGCGGAGTAATGTCGCCGGGTCCATTCTTCCCTGCATGTTCATCCGGATATTGTTTTTATCCTCCTCCGAAGCAGCGGCCATGTACCTATTTGTCATCTCGACTACCATGGCCTGCTCCGCCGGTGTCAACTGGGTTTGCTGGTTTTGTGGGCGGTTATTCATAGCAGCCTGAGGTTGTTGCTGTGACTGCTGGGATTGTTGCTGCTGCATGGGTATCTGAAATTGTGGCTGCGCCTGAGCCATGTTTTGAGGTGGCATATTGTTAGTCATCCCCATGGCGCCCTGTTGTGGTTGGGGTTGTTGGCCTGGGAGTGGCGATGCTTGCATCTGATGCTGTAGATGTTGGTTGAAGCCTTGCTGGTTCTCTGGTTGACCCATGTTAGGCCTGGCCATCTGCCCTGGCATGCCTCCTTGGTTCATCATTCCCATCTGTTGCGCTTGAGCCTGAGCTTGCGCCTGTGCCTGTGCCTGGGCTTGAGCTTGCGCTTGAAGCGCTGCTTGTGCATTTATTGATATGTGGTTTCGTGCCGCCGTTAATTGCTCGAGCTTGTCGCGAAGAAGCTTCAAATATGAATCCTAAATTCCCAGTCAGCAAGTTTCTCGGCGCGCAACAGTCGGTTCTGTAGCTCACTCTATCCGAGGCACCATCAAAGGCTCCCTTCTCAAAGCTCAAGGCCAGCCCGCACATCTTCTGTATATCTTGTGTGACATTATTCGGGTTGGTCAGGCGTAGCTGAGTGACACTATGATCTGTTAGTCGTAATGTTCAAGTGTTGTTACGGCCCATCGAACAATGAGCAATCAGAGGTGAATGCAAGTTCCCGAGACACTTACATATGCCACACTTGACCCAGGCGCTCTGTGATCGGGATATTTGCCTGCCATCCTGACAGGGTGCTCGACTGCGTCTGTTGTTGTATATTCTGGAGGAGCACATTTTGGATCGCCTGCTGCTGAGCCTGAAACTGTGCCTGCGACTGGTGCATCATCGCTGGATTACCTCCAGCATTCCCCATCTGCTGGAAGTTGCCTGCCATCATCTCGACCGATCATATGGCAACCGCCGTGTGTCAAGGCCGTCGGCCAAGGCCCGCGTCGTTCGCGATATTGTTTTTCACAGCCGTGGTCGTGAAGAGCGATCGCAAATATCGTGATTCGAATTCAGGCCGAAGAACTTGTCGAGACGAGGATCCGAAGTGTTGTAGATGTAGAAGTCGGGGTTCCTGAAATTGTCCCCTGTCAGCAAAAGCCTCTCCACCTGCGGAACAACAATAGGCGGCAAACCGTACAATGCCATGCAAGCTGCCTATATGACCTCCAACTTATCTCCACATAAGACGATCCAGAGTTTGCTTTTCGCGCGAAAGGCAACCGTCGTAGGTAGGCGACAGGTAAGAGCGGTTTGGGTGTGTGTATCTGCGTTGTGTGCAGTCGTTGGGTTTCAGGGTCGTAATGGTGAGGTGGACGATGTCGCCAGAGGAAGTGCGAGTTTCTGGGATGTATCGATCGTAGCACTTGTAACTGGTGACGAGTGTGTATGTGATGGATGGAGCGACGGCCTTTCGGTGGTTGGGCGTATGTGACGATAACAAGACCGTAACAGCGGCAAAGCGAGCGAGGCCGCAGATGTCGTCGACACCGGGGTATTGTTTGTAGATGAGGGTAGGAAGAGAGACGACTGTGATGGGGAGGAATAGAAGATCTTGGATATGGGTACTTCAGTACTCAGGTAGTAAGGCGGTGCGGCAGAGTACAGCACAGTGACAAGGTGGGAGTGGAGTGTTGTGGGTAGGGACCAGAGGAGGCTTAGTTTGATTTTAGTGTCGCTCAAAGATGGGTGGATGGGTGGGTGTGGATGGGTTGGGTGTGTGGGTGTGGGTGATTGCGGGCGCGCTGGTCAAGGGTTGGTGGGTGGTGGTGGGTGATGGTGGGTGGTGGGATTGTATGTACAGTACAGGCAAGGCAGAGTAGAGTAGTACTTTATTTCTCAATAGTTTTTTAGAGGTGGGTGTGTTTGTTTGTGGTTGGTGGGTGGGATTTGGGGTCTGGGACGGGGAAAAGGGAATAGGGAAGAGAACTGAGAGACTGAGACTGAGAAAAGGGAAAGAGAAGGAAGGGGAAGGGGAAGGGGAAAGGGCCAAAGGGCGCAAATGATGCGCAAGATTGGGTGATACGCAGATTGGCTAGTCTCATAGTCTCATACAAATACAAAGTACGCTAACACTACTGAAGTGAGTAAGTACCTCCACTACGACAGTACATACACGACCACATACAGCAGAGCAGGGTAGGTACTTATTTCGTATATTGAGTTACTGCTTGCTCTATTATTACCAGTATCAGCTCCTCTGCTCTATAACTGCTTTTGCTGTTTGACTGCTTGCTCTACTACTCGACGACTACTAGACAACTACTAGACAACTACTATTCTGCTCTACTACACGACTACGACTACTACTACACGACTACTCGACTACTCGACTACTCGACTACTCGAACTACTCTACTCATATGCCACCATACACACCCACGCACAATCCATACATACTACTCTACTACACTACTTATACTACTACACTACTAAACTACCTACTTCCCTTCCCTTTCCCTTCCCACCACGAGGCTAACAGATCGAGTGGATAGAAGCTTCCATTGTTATACTCACCTACGAGTACCGTGCAGTATGTACATCCAGATTATGTGTATCCCCTCACCACACCACTCCACTCCACACCACACTCCACACACACACCTCCAATGCACATACCTACCTCCAAAACTACACAATATACCAGCATATACATGCACACAACTCACACTGGCCCTATTCCAGATTTGTCTCGACCCCTTCCATCTCCGTTCTCTGTAATGCCCCAATTCCTCCCCGTCCCGCTGTCTGTGTGATATCAAGATCAAGGTTGGTTGGTTGGTTTGTGGTTTGTTTGAGTGTGAGACCTGGGTTCACTACAACACAGATTTAGTACTTCCTCTGACAGATCCCCTTTGCATTGCCATGCCAAGATGGTCCATCCCAATCTCACCATGAGGCTGTCCTTGTATATACCCTCCACGATGCAAATTCATTCGGGTCCCCTCCCCCAGCGCCGATCTACCAGGCCAAGCTGACTACGGACAAGACAGTCATCACAACTAGAGCCAGAGGGGCGACATCGTTGCTGCGACACCCCCAAACTATATATTACTCGATGTCGAAGAGGAACAAACCTGTAGATTCTACTCCAAAAGGCTTCATCTTCCTTCCGCAGCGTTGCGCATCTGAATCATGGTGTCTCCTTCCCGTCGTACAATAACTAGCCGACCATCACTGGCCGAGTTGCACAAGCATTCCCAGGCCTCCCCAAGTTAGGTGCCTGATGATCGACTTTGGGCCTTCCCTGAAAAAAGAGGACTTTCTTCATCGCCGAGCGTGGCGCGCACGCAAACAATCCAAAGGCGCAACGACACCGACGATGGTGCTACTGACCTCGTGGACTCCAACCCAGAGCAGCCACGATATCAGCCAAACACCAATCACCGGCATCACATCGCATGCCTAAGCCATCGACATGCAAAATTTTCACTCAGCGATTGCTGACAGTAAGTCGACGCCCTCGCCCTCGTGGCGGGACTTCCTCTGTACTTTTCAGTTCAGTACAAGCGGTGCTGGAGGGCGCCGTTACACAGCAATCACTTGTAGACAAGGGTAGTGTGTACTTGAACTGGAAGCGGCCTCCAATTGCGCGTTAGTTGGATCTGGTGGTGTTCTCGTGCTGCAAGAATAGCCCATGGGCGGGTGGGATGTCCCCCCTCCACCCCTGCCTTGCGCTCCCTGTATCTGGGGTGGCTGCCACGGTTTGTCTGTGCAGAAATGGTCAGCCAGACCTTGCCCGCCCAGCCATTCTTCCCAGCTTTCAATCAAATCGTGAGGTGCTTCTTCAGCTATGGGGTGGGTTACTCGTACGATGCCGCAAGCATGCGCGTACTTGACGTCTGAAGCATGAATTTAACTCCGTTTTTTCCCTTTTCCTTTCTTCAAGAGAGGGCCGCGCAATGGGAGATGGTATTGGGGGCAGGCAAAGCCGGGACTACAGATTAGGGAGACATGGGAGGAGGCATGGGAGGCAGGGTACAGGTTGGGTCTCAGACAGACAAAGACGAGTGACAGGGCCAATGGAATGCTTGCAATCCTCCCTCCTGTCCCTTGGCACCTTGGGGACATCAAACATCGACGTACCACAAGCGCAGCCCAAAGCGATTTCAGCGTATTCCTGGATTGGGTTTGGTGCGGGTGGATGAAGCAGATCAAATAACAGGGCATTAATTTCGTTGAGAGACATGATCAGAAATTGATGTGAAATCGTCAATTCGAGGAATTGATAATTGTTGGTTACGAGCTATCGGATTGGGTGTGACCATGTCAGCGACGACGAAGAGAACAGACGAAGAAAATATTCATCTCTGGACTGGCGACTGGCGGGGGAGAAGGATGGAGGGGGGCGGTGGCAGGTGGGTGACAGTGGGTGACAGCGCATGCGCCTTGATGGAACTACGGTCAGTCCTAATCGAGGCAAGGACACGGTAATAAATAGATGGGGACTATCCTTCCTCCCGCGGCGGCAACGAAAGGGCTCTACGGACGTTGCTATAGGCGCAAATATACATGTGTACATGGTTATTTAGTCGCGCAACATGTAACTCTAGGTACGAGTTCACTGGTATACATAAGAGAAACGAAGAGGACAGACGCCTACTGACTGTACTTCTCTCTCCTATTCCCTTTTTTTACACGCGAAACTCTAGATTAAACTTTAGAAACCCCCGTCCTCCTACACACTCACACACACCCACACACACACACAGTCCCCAAAATCCAATCCAAACCTCCCACCCACCGCTACCCTAGCGTACACGATTAGTACTCGTACCGTCGCGCCAACCCTCGAAAATGGCCCCAAAAAACGAGGTTGGCGCGACGGCAGTCGGGTGTGTTAGTGTTTCGTTAGTTGGACGAGGCAGCCAACCATCAGCGAGCGAAAGACGTTTTTTTGGACGAGATTCGGGCGAGGGACAAGGGGCGGTGACGGGGTGGGTAGGGTGTACTTGGTAGATTAATGACGGCGGGGACCAGGCGATGGGGCGGGTGGGCCGGCCACACGCACTGGTGATGTTCGTTATATGAAGGCCACAAACAAGCACATGGGGTGCACACCGACCGTGCGATGTGCTTTAGGGGCGGCGTCTATTATGTACGGTTCTATTAACTGGGACCATAGCTAGAGTAGCACGGCTGGGAAATAAAGGAGTGTAGGATGTGCTTTGTTGTTTTTACAGTCATCTACTTTAAAAGTTCTCTAAAGGGGATGCAATATTGCGGTATAGTTTACCGTATAGCAGCGCCAATTAAGGTTGGGATGCTCTAGGAGACAGGGCGGTGCCGGTACTTGGTGGCTGGATGGAGCAGCAGCCACTGAACGGGTACGGGGACTGGCTGGGCCGCATGGTGCAGTGGGACATCCCAACAGCAGTTCTTGAGTATAATTCCCCTAATAGCAATACTCGAATAAAATCACTCAAACAGCAGTACAGCATCTCCAAGTCTACTAGAGAGTACCATAGCATCGCGTCTCTCCTCTCATCACCGTCGTCGTCTCCCACGCGCACCCTGCGAAAATTCGCCCCAAGTAAAGGTAAAGGAAGGGGGGCTGGACCCACCACCCAATAACATCGCCAGCCCATGTCAGGCTGGCAGGCTCTCTCCCCTCCCCTACCTCTAGCAAAATCCACCGCTAATCACAACCACCCACTGGTAAACCCGCCCACCCGCCCGCCTCTCCCCCCTAGTCCAATTTACAATCGTACCTGGGAACCTCACGTGGCGGCGTTACCGGGGGGGGACGTAGGGAAATGCGGGGATGGGGATCGCTGGATCCCGTTGCTGGTCAGGGCGGACTCTGTTGGTGATGAATACTGTACGCGTAGGCTGTTATTCACGATGATATATGGGGAATAATATATATAAAATTCGCAGGGAGCTGGTAGATTTGTTAACAGTACAATGAGGCAGAGAGAAGTATTTGAGGAGTTCTAGCTCTAGTCGTTGGAATCACTGCACTGCACTGCACGGCCAACGTATGCCACGGATGCTGTATGGGAAGCGTTTGAGACATTTTGGTACAACAACCCAACACGGTGTGACCTGTTCCGCATATGAAGCGCCAGATGGTGGCGGGGGGATGATGCAAGGACGACGCCTCTCTGGACGAGATTTTTTTAT
>LNAR01000259.1:0-27002 GCA_001630585.1 Pseudogymnoascus sp. BL549 | reverse complement strand
GGGACGCGGTGTGCACCATATTTTATTCGATCCCCGGGTTTCAGCGATAGGATGAGAGAGAGAGGGTTTTTTAGGTGGGAGAAGAGGGAGAGGGGTTGAGAGTGTTTTCTGTTGTAATCGTGTTGGTGATTGGAAATGTAACTAGAGAGGAGAGAGACTGTTGGTAGGGGAGGGGAGGTGAGCGTCTATAAATGAAGCTAATAAGGACAGTGATTGTTAAGGGTAGCGCAGAGAAGAGTGTCTATTACTATAAAATCTAAGAGCAGTGTCTATTACTAGGAAATAAGAGAATATCGACTGTTGGTTTTAGATAAAAGAACAGTGTCTATTACCGTAAAATACGCCGAGAGTTTCTGAGCTCGCAACTAATATGTCTTCTCACTCAGTAGCCGACAAAAACGTTAAACACTGAGCGACTGGACACGGTTTCTCAATTTACAGTCACTATAAACGCTCCCGTTACGCATAGCGCCTCTTCCGACTTTTAGTCGGCGCGAGTACTCGCATACTCTCGACACACCTCTGAATGCCCTAAAGCAGCCTAGCGCCAACCCCCCCTCTCGGTTCGATCGCCAAGACAGGATGGTGCTCACGAGAGGCTCGTCCACAGCCTTACCCCAACTGACCCCCCCACCGCTCACCTTCGGCTTTAGAACTCGTGATCTAAATGTCCATCAGGACGTATAAAACCACATCTTCACTCTTGTTCAGCTTCAGAAAGGCAGATCTCAGGATCAGGACATCTAGAATTACTATCAGACCCTTATCAACAACACTCACTCCCCCAAAACACGCCATGGCTAGGGTCAATGACTTCCTCGACTTTGTCGGGTCGTCCCCAACACGTTAGTTGTATCTGCTGCAAGATTCGATCCCCCGCTGACAACCCCTAGCATTCCACGCCGTCCAAGGCGCCATCAACCGCCTAGAAAGCGCCGGCTTCAAGCCGATCCAAGAGCGGGAGTCGTGGTCCTCAACTCTGCAGCCGGGGGGAAAGTACTACCTGACCCGCAACGGCTCGTCGGTCGTGGCCTTCGCCATTGGCAAGAAATGGAAGTCGGGAAACCCCATCGCCATGATTGGCGCGCACACGGATTCCCCGACTCTGCGCCTCAAGCCCGTTAGCAAGAAGACCAACTCGGGCTTCCTCCAGGTCGGCGTGGAGACCTACGGTGGTGGCATCTGGCACACGTGGTTCGATCGCGACCTGAGCATTGCGGGGCGCGTGATGGTTAGGGATTCCGAGGGAAACTTCGTCCAGACTCTTGTCAAGGTTGACCGCCCCATCGTTCGGATTCCCACGCTGGCAATCCACCTGGACCGCTCCTCAGAGTTCAACCCAAACAAGGAAACCGAGCTCTTTCCCATCGCCGGCCTCGTCGCAGCCGAGCTCAACAGAACAGGAGCCAAGCCCGACGAGAAGACCTCCGAGTCCGAGGCAGACTCGTCCGCCGAGCCCCTTCGCGCCATGACCGAGCGCCACCATCCCTACATCATGGAAATCATCGCCGAGCACGCCGGCGTCGCTGTCCAGGACGTCATCGACTTCGAGCTCGTCCTCTACGACACGCAGAAGCCCTGCCTCGGCGGTCTCAACAACGAACTCATCTACTCCGCGCGCCTCGACAACCTCGAGATGACCTACTGCGCCGTCCTCGGCCTCATCGAGTCCCTCTCCGCCGCCGACGCTCTCGACGATGAATCCTCCATCCGCCTCGTTGCGTGCTTCGACCACGAGGAAATCGGAAGCACCACCGCCCAGGGTGCCGCATCGAACCTCCTCCCCGCTGTCCTGCGCCGTCTATCTGTCCTGCCTGCCCACGAATCCGGGTCCGAGGACTCATACGAGAAAGTCCGTCGTGAGTCCGACGCCGACATCTCAACGGCGTATGAGCAGACCCTCGCTTCTTCCTTCCTCATCTCGGCCGATATGGCGCATTCCATCAACCCCAACTACGCGCAGAAGTACGAGTCTGACCACCGCCCCGAGATGAACAAGGGGACGGTCATCAAGATCAACGCGAACGCGCGCTACGCTACTAGCTCCCCTGGTATCGTGTTGCTCCAGGAAATGGCGCGCAAGGCGAAGTCGGCGACTGAGTCCTCCTCAGCGGCGGGTGTGCCGCTCCAGCTGTTTGTTGTGAGGAACGACTCGTCGTGCGGAAGCACGATTGGACCGATGCTTTCGGCGGCGCTGGGGACGAGGACGCTGGATCTGGGGAATGCGCAGTTGAGTATGCATAGTGTGAGGGAGTGTGGTGGGGCGTATGATATTGAGAATGCGGTGAGGTTGTTTGAGAGTTTCTTTGAGCACTTTTCGGTGATGGAGGGGAAGATTTTGGTGGATTAGAGGCGGGGTGGTAGGAAGGAAGGAGCTAGCCGCTTGTCAAAACTCATCGCTTTTATAGTCGCTGCTATATTCCTAGTATATGTAATATCTGCATAGCGCAAGCCTCTTTCTAAAGCAAATAAAACAGATTTCACGGTCCTTTATCTACAATCTCGTATATTTTTAATTATCTGCTACTATAGGACGTAAACCCCTCAGCCCCCAACCTCACAGGCCAGAAGACTCTCGTTCCATTACCTTACAAAAGAAATTAGTCGGCTTCACGAACCAAACATTCTGCGTCTCCAACCCCCCCTCCATCCCAACCAATTCAAAGTCATACCTCCTCACCAACTCCGGTATCAACTTCGATATCTCCAACAAGCTGATATTCTTGCCAATACACGTCCTAGATCCAAGCCCAAACGGCATCCAGAACTTATTCATCATCGACGTCGTCTCGTCATCCTCCAGCCACCTCTCAGGCCGAAAGCTGCCCGCGTCATCACCAAATACAGAGGTATTTGCATGCGCCACCCAGGTGTTGATACCGACAATAGCCCCTCCAGGAAACCTAGTCCCAGCAATCACAGCTCCACCATCTGGTACGACGCGCGCCATAGGCAAGCCGGTGGCAGGATGTAGACGCAGCGCCTCTTTGATGACAGCTTGTAGATATGGCAGCGACTGAGCCTCTTGGAAAGTGATAGGACTAGAGACAGTCCCGCGTTGTGTTCCTTCTTCGATCTCTGCACGCAGTTTGCGGAGTGTGAGGGGGTTCCGGACGAGATAGTAGAGGATGGAGCTTAGACTTATGCCTGTGGTGTCACTCCCGGCGCCGACGTTGGTGGTGCAGGTTGTGATGATATCGTCCATGGTGACTTTGTCTGGTGCGGCGTTGTGGAGAGCGAGAGCTTTGGAGAGGAAATCGTCTTCTTGTTCGGCGGCTCCTTTTTCTTGGTTACTGCCTCTCGCTATTCGGTCCATGGAGAAGCCAACAATTATTTGGATCCCCTTGAACCCTATCATTGCAAAGAGGTAGAAGAGATACTTATGCCACTCATTGTATATACCAGCCAGAGTAGTATAGACAAGAACATAGTGAATGCTCTTGATAATTCCTCCAATATCTTCGCCCTTGTCGAGGAATCCGAAGCGACGCGAGAATGTGATAAGCCCGATGACATCAAATGCGTAACACTGTAACCAGTAATGCATGTTGATAGTCTGCTTTGAGGAAGCAAGTTCGTCGAATCTTTGCAGAACAATCTCGACGCCAGAGTCAACAGAAGGTTCCATCTTAACCAGCGATGTCATGCTGTAGAGACTTGCTACTTTTCGACGACTTTCCGTATGGCGCTTTATGTTCCTATCTATGAAAAGATTCTTGCGTGCGCTAGATGGATCTCCGTGTGCATCATACCAAGGTGCCTAAGCAGTATTAATACAAGATGGTGAAAGATGGATCTGTGAAAGTGACAAACCTTGATGAAGTTTGTGCCATGACCATAAATCGTTTTAACGACGTCTAAATCTGAGAAGCTGTATTCGTTTGGGGCGATTCTCACAATGGGGCCTGGTATAATGATTAGATAGCCACCAAGGGTTCCCATCTACACACTCACCATATTTTCGGTGAAGCTGTATATTGACTTGCTCGAAATTACCACGAGCCACTTGGTAAAAGTACCATAGCCGTGTAAACCTAGCCAGAAACGGCCCAGGGATATGTCGGACTGGGGATAGCAAAGCGCATACGACGCGTGGTAAAATACTCACAATCAAGATAGTACATATGGCAACCGCATAGGCGTGAGAGCCCAACCACGGAATGGCCGTTAAGGTAGTCGTCATTTTAAAATCGTGGGTCCCAGGAGCAAGTAAGTCTCTATAGGTAGAGACTATCTAATGGGCAAATCGTCTTTTATACAAAATGCTATTGAACTTGATCGTCGGGAGCTACATTGTCACGTGAGGCTCGTGTTACAGGTGAGACGCGATCTCCCCTGACACCGCCCTCCAATGATCTCGGACAACGCGGCTTACACGCATGAGAGGATTTATGATTACGATGTCCGCAACACTTTCGCACAGTTTGATTCGTTGCAGCTGGCCTCCAATCGTATTTTTGTTAGTTAGGCTACCGGATTGTGGTTTTAGTATCTGTGCTGCCTAATTATATAGTGCTATACCGTCGATCGCTGAGTGTCGAAGCTACCAACTTCTTCCTTCGGTGTCAGCACTATCACATTGTAGCTTCGTTTTCAAGGCTACTACATCGTACCTTCCTCACTTCAACATAAGTATGAGAGTAGCTAATTCTTATGAAATTGTACGTAAAACATAAAACCTTAAGCAGAATTTGGCATTGTGCTCGGTATCTTATTTTTAGGTTCAGCACTTTATCACAATGCCGCCGCTAGCAAAGGGGCCGCGACTTCAATGACTTCATATTCATAACCCTACCACTAAGTGCCTTTGCAGAGGTACTACTGTTTGCCGCTGGCCTTGATCGTTCAATTCTCTATGTGGATTTATTTTATTTTTAATGGGATATCGCTGAGATTGTTTTTATTGGGGCAAACACCAACTATACTGCAAAGGGCCAACATGGTGCATTGCAGATCACCCTATGGACTCTGGACATTACTATTGAACCAGCGACCTTTTCATTTTGACACTTTGATTCTATTCGACCCTTTCGCAACCCTTCTTATGTAACTTAATCCTCATAAAGTGACTGGACCCGCTTGGCGCGGGTGTTAGCCCATGTCCCAAGATCCCTTGGCAATGCTTCTCTTGAGACCACCGTCAATATACAACCCCAACTCCCACCGCGTCATGCTCTCTTCTTCAGCACCGAAATAACAAGCCAGCGCTTTCTCTCGCTCACATCCTCAAACCCTCTATCGGTAACCCATTCTCTTTCGCGCCCTTCGGGGTCCCTCTCAACTATCGATTCCACTTCCATACCATGCTTCGCGAGCAACTCGGCGTTATAGAATCCCGCCATCTTCGGCCTGCCAGTGTGAAAACCAGAGACCACCCAAGCCTTTCCGCCAGGGTTTAGGAACCAAGCTATGCTCTCCATTAATGCTGAATGCTGCCATGGCATCCACAGGCAATCGGCAACCAGGATAACGTCAAAGCTACCTTTGTGGCCTTGAACAAAACTGTCTTCCTCGGGAAGTTTACCCCACTCGTGGCCTTCAACAAAACAGGTTGCTGGGTTCCCTTCCTTCCCTATCCTCATTCCTTCTGGCAAGTTCACCTCGACATTCTTCTTGATGTTCGCAACGACCTCCGGAGCCGGATAATCCGTGATTATGACGCTTTCCGCCCCCGCCCTCGCCGCCACAAGCCCAGAAAGCCCAGTTCCGGCGCCTAGCTCAAGCACCCTCTTTCCCTTCACATCCCACGTTCCCTCCCCCTCGATGAACTCAGCGAGTTGGAGCCCAGAGTTCCATAGGAAGTGTGAGAAGAGTTTCCGGTTATCATCGCCTTTGGGATCCGCCAGCTCGAGTTTTATATCTCCAAAGCGGGGTGATGAGTAGATTACCGCGTGATCAGGATCGCCATGCTGGTTCGTGATGTCGTCGGGGAATATTACTCCGAGTGACTCGCCGAAGTAGTCTTCTGGATCTGTAGTTGCTGGCCCTGAAAGGCGGATCTTGTCGGTCAACATTGGTTGCCCGCGCAATTGAATATATTCAGATTTTGTGATTAAACACTGAAATACGCATTAGACTCGTGTTTCTTTGTGTGATACCAGCTGTATTTTTTAAAAATGGAGGGCTTAATGTGATGAAACTCAAATCCTGGCCGCTAGAACTTCAACAACAATAATATATGAAAAGTTATTGTGTGAAATATAATATCACCCACGTTACCGCCTGAAGTAATTTTGCGTCTAATTGTCATCTGCTCCTGAGTGCCGATAACGAATATTGTGCCTGGCCTCACCGCCTGCACAGCTCCGTATTAGGATTAGTGCATGCGAGGGCCGCATCATCGAGTCTCTCCCCTTAAGACCGTCATATCCGCACTTGTCCCCAGTCGCAAACCTGAAATACGATGTGTACTCCGCGGTCTTAGACAGAACATACGGATGATATAACAAACCAAGGGATACACGATGCTGTTATCTTCAGCGCCCATCGGCTCGGAGATCTTTGCTGGCATCTGCCTCGTTGCCATATCGCTCGCCGTCATCTTGGTATTGCGATACTACCTCCCTTTACGAACCACACCAGCATACATACTCGTGCCTATTTTTTTCGCCTTAGCATTACCGACGAGCATAGTATTCTTAGTACCGATAGATCTCGCATCGAACGCCGGCACCGACGATGGAACAAGGGGTATCTGGCTGCGGGAGAGAACCCTCCTCGTCTCGTGGAGGATCACCTACTGGCTGACCTTTGGCCTGACCTGGTTCATCCTCCCTATCCTCGCCGAATTTTCAGATGCCGGGCACCGCGATGTCCAGGCGAAGCTCATGTACTCCCTGCGCTCAAACGCCAAATACCAAGCCATGGTCTTCGGTTCCGGTATCCTTGGGTTGATCTACGTCTTCATATCGGCGGGTGTGACACCGACTTCGTTGAAGGGTCTGATAATGGCATTGGCATATGTGTGGGGTTTAATTCTTGCTATATACCTGATGGGCCATGGATTGGTCGCGATTCCTCGATCGTTGTTCCGCAAAGCGAACATTAGTGAGAGTTTACGACGCATACAAGCTTCGGCTCCCAAGGTCCACGAGTCCATGGACGATTCCATTGAAAGATTGGAGATTTTGGAGGCACAAGTTACGTTGCTGAGTCAGAGAAAATCCGGAACTGCAATGCATTTCCAGGAGTGGATTGAAGAACTTGGGGAGCTCTGCAACTTGCCAGAGTCGCGACCAAGAACGACATCGCGGCGCATGTCAATACCAGCAGTGTCCGTACCGACGGTTATAACAGAAAACTACCTTGCAGATCTTACGAGATCTCTTACGAGAGCCCGCCACAAGAGAATCCGATATATGGATGAATGGGACAGGCTAGTTCAAAACTCCATCGCAACGCAGGCCATCCTGGACTCTGCGGCCTCCAAGAAACTCGAGATTGGAGCCTCCTCTCCCCGCGCATCGTTCTTTGAGCGCCTTACTCTCTTCACGCCATATACCCGCTATTTGTATTATTATCACATAGTTCCATATATGAGGATCCTTGCAGGCGGCCTCTTGTCCGTGGCTTCAGTATGCATTGTCTGGTCTGAAGTCATCAAGCTGGTCAATTCGAACCTCTCGGTTATTTCACGGACCGTGGTCCACCACCCCAACAGCGACCGCGGCCAGATCGGATTTCCGGGCCAGATGATTGCTGCATTGTGGATTTTCTACATGTGCGCGGCAGCTTTGACATCCATGACCGAAGTCAAGGTATGGCGCGGTCGCGCTCTTGTCAGGCGCAACACTGGATACGAATCGGCATTCTGGTATGCCATGCAAGTCGCCAGGCTTTCAGTTCCCCTATCCTACAATTTTATGACCTTCCTTACGCCCGACGTCTACGAAAAGACGGTATTTTACAAGTTCCTCGGCAAGCTCATCAACCTGACACCACTGGGATCGGGTTTTGACTACCTGTTCCCCATATTTATTTTAATCCCGGTCTCCGCTGCGCTATTCAACTTCTATGGGAAAGCGAAGAGGATGCTCGGATTCAGTTTCGACGAAGAGAGCGATGACGAGGAGAACATCACCGGCTACGGCACCGGTGGCTGGCGCGAAGGCAGAGACCTGATCGAACGCGAAGTTGGCGGCAGTGCCTCGCTCGCGCACCTGCGAAACCCGCAACCCGGCGCTAGTAGTAGTAACGGGCCTGCCATCGCTGCATCCAGCCTGGCCTCGCGCTCAACCGCGGCGCCGAGGGCAAACTCCAGTGTTAGACCGCATGTTAATGAAAATGCGGATGAAGGCTTCTTTGGGTCTTTCGGCCACCGATTCCGGAATACCATCGATACTATCGAGACACCGGATTGGATCCAGGGGCTGAGTGAGGGGATTAAGAAGCCAAAGTGGATGGGCGGTGATGCGCAACCGGGACACTCGCGAGGTGAGGGTAGTGTCACCAGGTTGTTTGGTGGGGGGAATCAGGATGGGAGGGTGAGGTTGTAAGTATAATTTTAGTTGTTGAAAGACAGCGATGTATGTATGATGATAGGGGTGTTTTATTTGGGGGTTGGCTTTTTATATAGACGAGCTCAATAACTGGAGTTGGGGAAGACTGCGATAAAGCTGACGGGATGTCACTTTCATTGCCTACGATAGTAATACATACTTCTTTTTTTTGGTTCATAACTCGGGGTTTCGAATTAAGCTATACAATGCACTAGTAGGAAGGCACAAATAGTCAATGAAACAAGTAGATTTCTATTCCGCTGTAGCGGTTCTAATGCATCCGCATATCCATTCCCAGCGCGTTCGTGTTAAAACAATACGCTACCAACGCCGCTCATGTCATTCGTACAATATAAACCAAAGTTATATATCAAAAGCTTCCGCCTACCAATCCCTCGCTAACTGAGAGTTTGGTCCTGAGACACCCCCGTCGCCTTGGGTCTCCGGTAATTCCATCGCTGCACTCCCTTCACCACTCACTTCACCATGGACTTCCAGTAGCTCCCTCGCAATGCTACCTCCCCCATCCGTCGCCTTATCCGATTGCCCGGCATCCTCACCGCCATCTGCCCCAGCTCCCTCACCAGAAGCCTGCTCCGTCTCTCGCGCTGCCTCCTCTGCCGCCACCCTCTCGGCCTCGGCGGCTTCCTCTCTCCTCCTCTGCGCTTGATCCTCCTCCTCCCGTGCCGCAACATGACGCTCTCCAACTCCAGGCCACAGGCTCGCCAAAAACAGTAAGGTCGCGTGCTCTACTCTCCGCACCTGCGACATGAACCACCCCGCATTCTGACGCTGGCGCTGCTGTACCAGTCGCTCCGCGACGCGCTGTGGATCCAGTTCCCCTGCCCTGGCTCCAGTATCAGCCCCAGCTCCAGCTCCAGCTCCTGCTTCGGCAGGTTGACCAGCAGCCCCACCCTCGAGATTAGCGACAGGCATGGCGAGAGGGATCAGGTTCTCAAGGTGGCGACGGATAGGGGCCCAATTGACGACGCCCGTATTAATTATGAAGAAGATGACGCTGAGGCCCGTAATCATACAGAACCGCCACCAGCTGGTGTTGCCGGAGGTGAAGAACCAGACGAATCCGATCAGGCGGATTACGAGCCAAATATGCGGTGCCAGCTGGGCGGCGAGAGCGCCAGCTGCGGCAGGGTTGCCCTGGTGGCCCATCAGCACGGGGGCGTCAGGTCGGCCTGCGTGGTGTTGTGCTGCATTCTGCTGAGCTTGCATTTGAGCCTGGCGGCGGGCCTGGGGGTGAGGTCGCGGCTGGGGCTGGAAGTGCTGGGGTTGGTAGATAGGTTGTCCAGGCTGAGGGGTATGGGCAGGATGGATGTGCGGTAGGCCAGCAGTCGCTGTCGGAAGTGACGTATAGTAAGAGGAGGCGTTGGAGAGTAAAAGAGCCTGAGGCCCAGTAGGCGTGGAGAGTATGTAGACCATTGGCGAGCTGGTGGCTGCAGGCTGGTGAGCGGCTGTGTTGGTTGGACCAACTGGTGTGGGTGTGTATATGGTAGTAGACTCCCGCTGGGGTCGTTGAGAAAACAGTTCATTGCCAGCCTGGGGGGTCGCTGGCTGTGCTTGACTATTTTGTTGAGTTGTGTGTGGTTGTTGAGTTGGCATGTAAGGCGGGGGGTCCTGCGCAGGTGGACGCAAGACCAAATGTAACGACTGCGAATCTTCGTTGCTCAGCTGTGGACAAGTTAGCATGGCGAAAACAAATAGTGGGTGGGCACTCATACTGTCTCTCGCCCAAAGATGTCTGCCATCGTTTCAACCTCCGTCAATTGGCGGCCTCTATGGATGAGTCTCTGGTGGTCATCATGCGGCTTCGTCTGGACCCGCTCACGGATCTTGGCCTTTAGTTCTTGGACCGTTGTCGCAGTTGGCAGGTTTGGGAAAGAGAATGGGCCATGGGAGCCTAGCGACGGCGAGATGATATGAAGCGTAAAGGTCTGCGGCGCTGGCGCGTCATTGTTGGCAGCTATCGTGGCCGCCATGATGATTATGAAGTGGCTGATAAAGCGAATGCCAGAGCTATATATTTCTCATGGACGACGGTAGCTTGTTCTGGCAAGGTCCCTCGGGCCTCTCTGGCGCTGAAGCTTTTCGAAATGGTCAATTCTAAATATGCAAACCATGCGCTCATGATATTCTTCAAGAGAAATGCATTGGATCCAATTTATTCATCCAGGTACCACCTTCCCCATGATGGTTCCACGTAGCCTTCCCATCGGCCGCGTCCTCCGGGAAGCGAGGCGCGCCGCGCCGGCAGCGACAAAATCGTCATAGCTTTCCTCCGTCCCTCTTCACAAGCCTCATGGCATAACCGCGGGCGTCAAATTTAAAATTAATTTATACATCCCCAACAATGCGCGCCCCACGCACGCTCAGTGCGTCGCCATCGCCGTCGACATGTCTCCTGAAAACATCACATCAACGCCCCCAATTTAGATTCCAGCAACAATCGAACAGGTTCGCGCACATGGATCATAACGGACACAACGGGCGTCGCGGGCATCAGCCTGGGAAGCGACCATTTTCGACTGGCAAGGGGGGAAGGAGGAAACAAGAGCAGGGCGAACCCTTCCACAGGAGGTTGGGCAAGGCACTGAGGGATACGAAAATCAGATGGTATCCCATACCCGCAGCATTGGGGATTGGGTTCCTGGGTCTTGCGCAGTTTTATCGTGTCAATGAGCGGGAGAAGAAGGCGAGGCGTGAGGCAGAGGAGGACGAGAAGCCATACAGGAGGAAGAGGATACGGCCTACTGGTCCTTGGTATGCAAATCCCATAGCGCTATTTGATGGCTTCTCCAGCAGTTACTGACGTTCGGCGCAGGCAAGTCCAAGTCATGTCGACTCTCCCCCTTAAAGCGATGTCACGACTCTGGGGCCGCTTCAACGAGCTGGTCATCCCATACTATCTCCGGGTCCCCGGTTTCAAACTATATTCCTGGATCTTTGGCGTTAAGTGCGTTTCTCCCTGCCGCTCTTGACGGCCCGTTGCCTTCCAATTCCCAGCTAACCAGCCCAGCCTCTCCGAAGTTTCCGAACCCGATCTACACGCCTATCCTAACCTCGCGGCTTTCTTTTCACGCACCCTCCGACCCGGTGTACGCCCTCTAGACCCCAACCCGTCCGCCCTTCTCTCCCCCGCTGACGGCCGCGTCCTCTCCTTTGGTCTCATCGACGGCGGCGAAGTCGAGCAAGTGAAGGGGATGACCTACTCTCTCGACGCCCTGCTTGGTACCTCGCACCCCTCCTCGGCGCCCAACCTCTCATCGCCCTCCCACCTCTTCGAACGCGAAACCCCAGCTCACCCCCACCACCATGTCGAGTCCGAAGCCCTCGTCAAGCGCGACGAGGAATTCGCCGTCCTCAACGGCATCCGGTACACCCTCCCCGGCCTCCTCTCCGGGCCTTCTTCATCCCCTCATCCCCCACCAACCGACGCATCGACGCCCTCCCTTCCCCCATCCGAAGATGAAGTGTCCGACTCCCTCACGCTCCCCTGGTACAACCCCCGCCGCCGCACCGCCCTCTACTACTGCGTGATCTATCTCGCACCCGGAGACTACCACCGCTTCCACTCCCCCACTGCGTGGGTGGCTGAGAAGCGTCGCCATTTCGCGGGAGAGCTATACTCCGTGTCACCGTACCTCCAGCGCACACTCCCGGGGCTCTTCACTCTTAATGAGCGCGTTGCTATTCTCGGTCGCTGGCGCCACGGATTCTTCAGCATGACGCCCGTTGGCGCCACGAACGTCGGAAGTATCGTCATCAACTTCGATGCGGAGCTACGGACAAACTCACTCCTTTCGGACAAGGCGGCAGATAAATCGCCCAATGGCTATGCGGAGGCTACGTATGGAGCTGCGAGCCGTGTGCTCCATGGGCGTGCGCTTGGAAGGGGTGAGGAGATGGGTGGATTTAGGCTTGGAAGCACGGTTGTGTTAGTTTTCGAAGCGCCAGAGGGCGAGGTTGGAGAAACAGAAGGATGGAATGGAGAGGGACAGTGGAGGAAAGGAGGTTGGAACTGGGGAGTCAGGAATGGACAGACGGTGAAGGTTGGAGAAGCCTTGGGTTGGGTGGATGACAAGGCTTAAGTGCATGTATATAGGCAAGACATATGGGCGGGATTTGTGTAAACATATGTATGGCCTGGCACCGCTAACCCGGTTGCTGGGTTATCATTTTCGGAGTTTGGGAAGATACACAGGCGGCCTATTTATACGGCTCGCAAGGCTGAGGAAGGGACCACGCATACTAGTCATCTAAAGCATCTAATAGATCTCATTGCCGTTAATTGTTTGTATCAAATATGGATAAAATAAAGACTCCTGACGGCCTAATGTTGTGATGATTACATTGCTGCCTTCCAACAAACCAATTATTTGGAGTTCGAAACACAAAGATGAACTTCGTCAGTTTCAATTCCACTTCAGTCACATCTGTATAGAAATCCTCTTGAGCTACTCGCCAATTACTGTTCTCAATGACCAAGAATGGGACGGTCTACTGAAATTTTTGGTCACCCCACGGTGCCTCGCCGCCGCCCACTTGAGTGTTCCTTAGCGATCACGATGAGGCTACGATGAGTCCATGGCGAGGCTACGCCCCCTCGATCATTAAGGCCCCTCGTGCCAGGTTTACCGCTGCTCCACTTATGCTCCTCTATTCTGTGGTAATTAATTCCGCTTTACTGATAAGATTCGAAGGGTTTATAGCCAGAGAAAGGGCGGTCGTCTGTTACTGTTTTTGTGGAGTCGTTATGTTCTTCGTCCGTTACTGTTTTCGAGGCGCCTTCGTCTATTGCCGTTTTGATAGGATCATCGTCGACTACTGTTTCCGTAGGATTTTAGTCTTCTCACTGTTTTTATACGGCCTTCGTCAGTTACTGTTTTTGTTAAGCCAATTGTTGATCCTTTACCTAGGGCTGACATTACGCCAGGGATAACTTTAGCTAGGGCTGACATATTTTAACATTATGGAGCCAGCTAGTCTTCCCGTATAGATGGTCCACAGTTGACGCCTCTTTATTTAGACCTTTGCGGCGCTCATGTGTCTAATCACAGTGCCCGTAGACATCTGAGAGCTAGCAACCCCTTGCTATATCCCCATTACCGCCGCATTTAAATCTCAGAACGAAGCCAGACCCTGCATGAACCTTCTCCACTTGTTTGACCGCCCTCTCAACGAACGCACTTCCTATCACTTAGTTGGTCTGCAAGGCGTCGGCTTCCGAGCCATCTGTGTAGTAACGGGTCTCATTTATTGCATCTTTTCTATTGAAGTCGTCACTCTCTTGGCGTCATCGCCGGAATGGATTATTTTAGAATTTTAGTGAGATTGCGATCCTGATGGATATAATAGACAATAAGACGATACTTGTCCACAACCTATAATAGGACATAAGGGGCCTCTTCTTCGAGATGATCAAGTTCCCTCAGCTTTTAGCAGTTTGATAATATATCGTTACTATTATACTTCTAAGAAAGCGCTCCCATATACAGAAAGAAGCCTTGAATTGAATTGAACACCCACTCGAGCCACACAACGCAGACACAAAATGACAATCCAATCGCACGAGAAACGGGTCATCTTCCCAGCCGAAAAATGCCTCTTCCCCATCCGCAACGATGGGAACTCACTAGAAGAGGCACCAGAAAAGAGGTGGGGAGTTACGATGTTGTCTTCCTGCACTCTGAGAAAAGCAGGAATCCTCAGTTCATGTTCGTGTTCCTCCTGTGAGAATCAGACAAACGGCGTAGAGCAGAAAGATCCTCTGTACTTTTTGGCCGTCGTCTGGGCTCTTCTGCTCTGGGAATTTGCTGAGGTAGATACGGTGCAAATTGGCATGCACGATATACTCTCCTCCCAAGCTGGGAGAGTGAAGAAGCAGAATATGAGACTATTGGCGTCTTCGCGAAGCCATACCAAGACAATCAATGAACTGCTCGCTGCTAAGGGATGGTCTGTCTCTAACGTGAGCGAGGGCCATTACCCGTATTTTAATACGGGGATTGCACTTTACCATAGCCAGGGCGATAAAAATATAGCAGTATTGGATTGCTTGGATAGGACACGAACAGCCCAAGAATTTATTACCGAAGGAGAACAAGAGGAAGAGGTATTTCTCCATCTTTCGCTTCCCAATATGAGACCCTGAAGGAGAATGACTGAATGAAAAACTAACTATGTTCAGGTCTGTGACATGACTCTGGTTCTTAATCTTGACCAGTCTGAATGTTTTCTTGTGTACAAAACAACAGTCCTATCCGGGGGGCAAGCTGAACACCTAATCTCATTTCTTGAGGAGGCCGTGGCAACGGTAGCATCCAAGGACACCACCTGCTCCCCATCTCAATTGGAAATCAACAGTATAGCCCAGAACAGTTTAATCAGAGGTTGGAATAGCCAGACACTAATCCAGCCATCCGCCCAAACAATCCACCAAATCATACACAATATCTCCGTGGCCCAACCCAGCCACCTCGCCGTAGTGGCACACGATGGCGAACTCACCTACGCCGAATTGGACGCCGCTTCGTCGCGGCTAGCCAGTCATCTTCAGACGCTGGGGGTGCGGCCTGGAATGCTCATCCCTGTGTGTTTTAACAAAACCTTATGGGCAATTGTGGCCATGCTCGCCATTAATAAAGCCGGCGCCGCCTTTGTGCCGTTGGATGCGGCACAACCGCTGAGCCGATTGGGATTGATTGTGAACCAACTGAATAGCCCTCCTATAGGACTAGCCTCGCCGACAAATCAGGCCCTACTGAATGAAGTTATTACTCCCACGCTGGTAGTTTCGGAATCGACTGTGTCTGAGATACCTGAGAATGTACGGCTCAGCGACTGGCAGATAGATGCAACGGCCCCATCATACTGTTTCTTCACATCGGGCAGTACTGGAGAGCCTAAGGGGTGCCTAGTTGACCATGCAGCACTGGCAAGTGTGGCAACTCACTGCCATGCTTTGCACCTCAACTCCACCAGCCGAGTGCTCCAATTTGCCTCATTTAGTTTCGGGGTGTCTCTAATCGAAATTTGGTGTACACTCGCCGCTAGTGGTACATTATGTATGCCATCAGATTCGGACCGTGTGAGTCGTCTGGGCGATGCCATCAGGGTGATGGCCATTAATTGGGCTTTCGTCACACCCACCGTGTTGTCGACAATCCACCCAGACGCGGTCCCTGGCTTACATCGCGTCCTGGTAGCAGGGGAGCCGTTAAAGAAGGCCCAAATCTCTCTATGGTCAGAGCGCACTCACTTGTTCCAAGCGTATGGCTTCACAGAATGGGCTGGTGTGTGCTGTGTATCGCCACAGATCCACTCCATCGCAGATATCGGTATCATTGGAACTGCCGCCAATGCCCGATGTTGGCTAATCGAACCGGGTAACCCTGAAAGACTGGCCCCAATTGGTGCAGTAGGTGAACTGCTAGTTGAGGGGCCCAGCTTAGCTCAGGGGTATCTGCACAGCCCGGAGAAATCTGCCGCAAGTTTTCTGGAGGCACCATCTTGGAGACGACAAGGATCGCCTGGAGCACTGGGCAGAGAAAACGGGGAAGCAGAACGTAATTCCCAGTGCTACAAGACGGGTGACCTGGCCTACTACGATTCAAATGGGCTGCTGAGATATGTCAGTCGTAAGGATCGCCAGGTCAAGGTTCATGGGCAGCGTATTGATTTGGGTGAACCTGAGTTTCACGTAGCTCAGGTATCGGATCTGTTTCGCAAGGCTGCTATCGATGCAATTGTGCCATCGGCTGGTGATGGAGTTGCCATCTTGGTAACCTTTGTTCCAGCATCATCGGAATCTCAAGCATCCAATAACAGAGCCGACCAAAAGGCGGCAGACAACGACAACTTTTTTATCCTACCAGGCGAAGAGTTTGTTGCTACTTCCCAGCTTGCCATCAAGGCACTAGGTCATAAACTACCAGATGTTATGATTCCCCGAATCTTTGTCCAGATAAAATCTATGCCACTGACAGTCACGGGCAAGATTGATCGTCGGAGACTCCGTGAGGAGGCCGAGAAGCTCCAACATGACGAGTTGCTCAGATGGGCCGGTGCTGCAATCACTTCTGTTGCTGCCGATACACCAAGCACACCACATGAACGCTTAATTCACCGGCTAGTAGTAGAGGTGCTAAATCTTCGGCTAGAGCAAGTCGGTATGGAGCATGATTTCTTCGCCCTAGGGGGAGACTCGGTGAAGGCGATGAAGCTTGTCAGCCAGGCCAGAGCTGCAGGCATCGAACTCACAGTAGTGCATGTTTTTAGAGCTTCTCAGCTTAGAGAATTGGCCTCTAGTACGGTTGAGCTAGCTCAAAGTCCGCCTGTTGAACTACCCAATAGCAAGCCTTTCGACTTGCTTGATGCCCCTTTAAAGTCGGTTTTGATGTCAGCTGCAACTACGCAATGCCGAGTTGAGGAAAGCCAAGTCGAGGACATTTATCCCTGCACGTCGCTCCAGGAAGGGATGATGGCCCTGTCTGCAGCAAGGCCTGGGGCATATGTTGCGCGCTTTATTCACCGCTTGCAGCCGCATATCGACCCAACTCGTCTCCGCCGTGCGTGGGAGATGGTTGTGAATGCCAGTCCAATTCTACGTACAAGGATCGTGTCCGCGCCTAATGATGGGATGTTCCAAGTGATCCTTCGTGAATCCTTTCAATGGGATGATACAACTCCCGGCGCAGAAGTTGACTCGTATGCGTACATAACGAAGCGCCAGGGAGAGCCGCTCTTGCTTGGGCGCCCTCTAGTGCACGCTGCACTCCTTAAAGGCTCTGCTTCTTCCAACAATATTGACAGTGATCCTTTGTCAACTTACTTCATCGTCACTATGCACCATTCAGTCTGTGACCGTTGGGCTGGGGGGCTGTTACTAGGCCTGCTTGAGAAAGCCTATTCTGGCCAAACCCTTATGCCTAACTCGATGACACCCCTCATACATTACCTGCAACAAAATCTTGGCAACTCGAGCACCAAGGAGTATTGGAAGTCTCAGTTCAAGGATTTGCAGGCGGAAACTTTCCCTTCACTGCCATCACCGGGCTATACTCCAGTGGCCACGGAAAGTTGCCATCTCTCTATCTCATACCAGCGCAATGTTCCCAGCGGGTATACGATATCCAATGTTCTCCGACTAGCATGGGCAATGGTTATTAGCCATTACACTAGTTCCCTTGATGTTGTTTTCGGTATTACGGTATCTGGTAGATCGGCCCCAGTTGTGGACATCGAACAAATGATCGCTCCCATTGTGGCGACGGTTCCTCTCCGCGTGCGGCTCAACCCAAACGACACCGTGCTAGATGCCCTATCGGCCATCCAAAATCAGTTCACCGAAATGATCCCCTTCGAGCAATACGGCCTTCAACAAATCCGCAAAGTCAGCAGCGACGCTGCCGACGGCTGCAGCTTCCAAAGTCACCTTGTCGTGCAGCCGTCGTGGGACGATGAGAATAATCCTCTGCTTACCACCCTTGAAGCTGGCCCCGCTATAGAAGGCGGTTTTGCCAGCTCTGCGCTCTTAGTTGCTTGCAACCTCACAGCATCTCAGCAAGTGAATGTGACAATGGAGTTCGATCCATCGGTGATCCCCATTCTAGGGGCGGAGCACATAATGTCCCATTTCGAGCAGATGGTCCAATGCCTGCTAGCTGATCCCCTTTGCCCGCTGGCAGATATGCCATTGATTAGTCCCATGGACATGCAACGATTAAGTCAATGGAGCGCTAATATGACTGGAGGTGAAGAGCAATGCGTGCATGAGATCATCAAACAGCGCTGTAGAGAAAGTCCTGCGTCTACTGCAATCTGGGCTTGGGATGGGAAATTCACTTATGCCGAGCTAGACCGGATTTCTGATCGGTTAGCGGCCGAGCTGATCGTTGGACATGGAGTTGAAGCTGAATTGATTGTGCCCATATGCATGGATAAGTCCGTCTGGGCAACCGTGGCCATCGTTGGAGTGATGAAGGCTGGGGGGGCCTTTGTGCTTCTTGATCCATCCCAACCTCAGCAAGTGCTAGAAAGCATATGTCGGCGCACCGACGCCCAAATAATCTTGACATCTCAAGGAAATACGGAATTGGCACATAAGTTGGCTAGTAATGTCTTGGTTATCGATCAAGATAACTCAGACAGCTGGCCAGCTGGTGCTTGCAAGCCAACTGTGCCCGTGAATCCGAAGTCCACGCTATACGTAGCTTTTACGTCTGGTTCTACTGGTACACCCAAGGGAGCAGTGACCGAACATCATTCCATCTGTTTTAGCATTCCGGCATTTAATACTGCCGCACAAGTTACCCCTCAATCCCGTGTGTTGCAATTTTCCAGCTATTCTTTCGATTGTAGCATCCTGGAGACACTGGGCGCGCTGATGGCAGGTGCCTGTCTATGCGTGCCCTCGGAATTCCAGCGACGCAATGAGCTGGTTTCTGCAACAAAGGAATTCTCTCTGACTCATGCCTATCTCACCCCCTCCCTGGCGAGGCATGTCATACCTAGTGATCCCGATTTTACAAAGATACTCGTTAGTGTTGGAGAGCCCCTGATGCCATCTGATGTGGCCGACTGGGCAAGCAGCAATTCGAAATACCGCGTGATGAATGCATACGGACCGGCTGAATGTGCTATAGTGACAACCGTCCAGACAGACATAACCGCCCACTCAAAGCCTCAGAATCTCGGGTTCCCGCTGGTTAGTATATGCTGCTGGGTGGTACATCCCGAGAGCCACGAAATCCTTCTTCCGATTGGCGCCGTTGGGGAGCTTGTCGTTGAAGGTCCTACGGTGGGCCGCGGCTATCTCAATAACCCTGCCCAATCTTCTGCGGTGTATATCTCCTCTCCTCCATCTTGGATGAAGACAATTCGTCCTGGAGGCACCCAAGGTCGATTGTACAAAACTGGTGACCTTGTGCGATATCATAGCAACGGGTCGCTGGAGTTTGTTGGCCGCCGGGACTCCCAGGTCAAGCTACGTGGGCAGCGAATCGAACTCGGTGGGGTTGAGAAGCATGTCCGTAAATGCTGGCCGGAGATCGACGACGTTGCAGTTGAGATGGTTACCTTCGTAACAACCTCTTCATCCACCCAGACCCTCGTTGCTTTTGTGGTGGCCAGTCTATCAGATGAGGAAGGCGTTGCCGCTACGAACGGAGACAGCGATATTCTGTTTCTGACCAACCCTAACCCCACATTCCGAGAGCAGGGAGCTGCCGCGTATGCTCTTCTCAATGACAAAATACCCAGATTTATGGTCCCTGAGATCTATTTGCCCCTCCGTGCTCTACCCCAAAGTGCATCAGGCAAGCTCGATCGACGCCGGCTCAATAATCTCGCCAAAGGGTGTTCACAAGAACAGTTGGCCTTGTACCGTGGCGACTCAGTGGCAAGGCAGAAAAAACCCCCCAGCTCAGAAGCAGAGCATTTAATGCAGGCTATGTGGGCGAGTGTGTTGAACCGGCCTTTGGAGGAGATTGGTGTGGACGATAACTTCTATCATCTTGGGGGTGATTCTATTACCGCGATGCAAATCGTAGCACATGCAAGAACAAAAGGTCTTTCTGTATCTGTTAATGAGATCATGCGGTACAAAACAATTTCACGGGTTTTACTTCATACTGTCCCGTCTACAGTGGTGCGTCGTCGCCACGGAAAGGCTACAACCGGCGAGGAAGTGCAGGAGGAGCTGGGCGCCTTCTTCCCACTGTCCCCCATTCAACAGATGTTTATGGACAAACAGCAACTGGAGGGTAGCTGGAATCGGTTTAACCAAACATTTTTGCTCCGTCTCACCCAGACCATTTCCCTTGGCCAGTTGCGAGAGGCTATTAACACTCTCCTGTCCAGGCATTCCATGCTGCGAGCACGGTTTTCGCGTCTACCAGACGACGGTCAGTGGGGTCAGAACGTCGGAGCTGCCGCCACAATCGAAGAGCAATCCTGTCACTGCATCTGCTCTGCCCATAAACTAGGATCACGCGCAGAACTGGGCAAAGTCATGGCGGCTAGCTCACAGTCAATCGACATTGAGAAGGGCCCTCTCTCAGTGGCCGATCTAATAGACGTGACCGAGGATAACTCGCAACATCTTTTCTTGGCCATCCATCATCTAGTAGTTGACCTTGTTTCATGGCGTATCATCCTCTCTGAGCTCGAAGCGATGCTTCGGGGGAAGACTCTGCCAAAACTGAACGATTCCATTTCCTTTCAATCATGGTCTCGACTACAGGCACAGTATGCAAAGCAATCTCTGGGTCCAAAGGTGGCTCTCCCGTTGAATCTCCCTGATAATTATTACGAGGATCCCGGTGCATTCTGGCTCACCTCGCCCGAACTTCCAAACCGCATGGCAGATACGCAGTTTCAGACTTTCACCTTGGATGAGAAGACCACACGGCAGTTGTTAGGTGTAGCCAATGCTGCGTTCAATACCCAGCCGGTCGAGATCTTGCATGCTGTTCTCCTACATTCCTTCCTACAAGTGTTTCCGAATCGCGCCATGCCACTCGCCTTCAGCGAAAGCCATGGGAGAGAAACATGGGATCCCACCATTGATCTCGCAGAGACAGTCGGTTGGTTCACAGCCGTTTGGCCAGTGATAGTGGCTGAGATGGAGCAGAATGACCGTCATGATCCCTTAGAAGTTATACGTCGGGTCAAAGATGCTCGTCGAGCAGTCCCATCTAAGGGTTGGGCATACTTTGCCTCTCGATATCTCAACCCCGCTGGGCGTCAGGCGTTCCAGCAAAGGCACCCAATTGAGTTGATTTTCAATTACTCTGGCGAGTACCAGCAGCTAGAGCACGCTGATGCGCTGTTCGTCGCCGAGTCGCATCAGGCTCAAGGAGCGTTGGACGCCGGCGGTGATATTCAGCGCTTTGGCATTTTCGAAGTCTTCGCCTCGGTGCAGCGCAGTTGTTTGCAGTTCCAGTTTATGTACCCGCGCAAGATTCATCATCAGGATGCTGTCGACAAGTGGATCAAAACGTGTCAGAGAACGCTTGGAGTTATTGGTTCACAGCTCCTGATTGCTAATCAAAGGGAAATTTACACCAGCTATACTTTGTCTGATTTCCCTCTGATGCCATCCTTGACATACCCCCAACTACAGGAGCTGGTGCATACGACATTACCGGCCTTAGGAATATCGATAGACAATGTCGAGGATATATATCCTTGCTCTCCAAGCCAGCGCGGTATGCTCATCGCCCAAGCTAAACAGGCACATAGCTATAACACCAGTGTGACATGGAAGATCCAATTCCGCAATAATAAACCAGGACAGACGCTAGATCTGCATCTTCTCTATGCCGCATGTTGCCAGGTCATTGAGCGACACGCCGGTTTGCGCACCGTATTCGTGGATAGCCTATCTCCAGATTCCTACATGGACCAAATCGTCCTGAAGAATGTTAAACCTGAAGCTGCTATCAAGCAGTTATCAGAATCGGAATTCAACCCTCTCCTGGCAGCGCAGTCTGGTCGTTGGCCAAAAGGGCAGTTGATGCACCAAATAAACCTATGCAAGGTGGAGGATGGTGAAGATGGAGAAGTCCTCCTTCGGCTAGACATAAGCCACACCATCATGGACCGAACTACAATGCAAATCATTGAGCGCGATCTTTGCCTAGCGTATGAGGGAAAGCTTCCTCCAGGCCCGGGGCCACTTTACAGTGACTACATTTCTCACATTTACCAGCAGGATATCGAGGCTGACTCCTTGTACTGGAAACAGTATCTCGATGGTGTCGAGCCCTGTCAGTTTCCCAGCATGAACGACGACGGGGGAATCTCTGGCTTCCGGGAAGAGGAGTGGGGTGTTGTCTCTCGCAACTTGTATCAAAGCAGCCTTGGTAAAACCACCATTGACAACTTCTGTCGCAACCACAATGTCACGGTCTGGAACCTGGCCGGTCTTGCCTGGGCACTGGTACTTCGCAGCTTCACCAATTCCGATAATGTATGTTTTGGCTATGTAAAATCTGGTCGTGACCTTCCCATTGATGGGATTGAGGATGCCGTAGGCGCCATCTTGAATCCTCTCGCCTGCCGGGTCTCATTTGATAGTGGTTCAACGGTCCAGGATACAGTTCACCAGCTTCAGGAGGAGTATTTGCAAAGTCTCCAACACCAGTCATTCCCTTTATCGGATGCCCATCGTCTAGCTGGTATTACAAATGAGATGCTGTTTAACACCTACGTCGGAGTTCAGAGTGGCCACATTGATAATGAGGAGGAGAGAGCCTTGAAGTTCACCATTGTGGACTTAAAGGATGAAGCCGAAGTAAGTGCCGTTCAAACTTTCTTGAGTAAGTGCTAACCGCAGTTTTATATAGTTCGATGTACTTGTATCCATCACTCCTGGTCCTAACGTCGTGGCTCTCAACATTCGGTATAAAACATACGTTTTATCCGACCCCCAGGCCACGACCGTCATCGCGACCTTTGAAAAGGCAATCCGATCCATCATCGCGGCCGGTAGTGAGACCATAATCACTGATGTGGATATTTTCAGTGAGCATGATCAGGAAATAATCTGGGCGCGAAATCAGACACCATCTGCTCCCGTCGAATCATGTGTCCATGAGATCATCCAACGGCGCTGTATCGAGTACCCCGACAGTGAGGCCGTGTGTGACACAGATGGTTCCTTCACGTATCGAGAGCTAGATGAGCTCTCGTCGCGTCTAGCACGCTATTTCACGGTGGAGTGCGGCGGTGTGGCTTCCAACGAAGTCGTTCCGATATGTTTAGAAAGGTCCCGGTGGACCCCTATCGCCATGCTAGGGGTGTTAAAAGCCGGTGGTACTTTCCTGCTGCTTGACACTTCGTATCCTCACCAGCGTAGGGTGGAGACATGCAACAAGGTCAATGCCCGGATAGCTGTGATCTCATCGACCCATGCAGAAACTGATAGTGAGCTCGCATCTATCGTTGTGCTGGTTGGAAGTAACGACTGCTCCTGGGACACGCGGGAACATCATAAGGACAAGACTCTCCTTCCCAAGGTCCAACCAGACCATGCACTATATGTGGTATTCACCTCTGGATCCACAGGAAATCCCAAGGGGCTTGTAGTTGACCACCGCTCCTACTGCACTGGCGCCCGAGATCATATCGCGGCCTGGAAGCTCACCAGAGAATCTCGGGTCACGCAATTTGCATCTTACGCATTCGACATGTGTGTTCTTGAGCAGTTGAGTGTTCTCATGGCGGGTGCCTGTATTTGCATAGTCTCTGACGAACAGCGCAACAACTTAGGTGAGGTAGCCAGCGCTCTAAAGGCTAACTTTGCCATGCTTGTCCCTTCTGTGGCTCGTCTCTTTCGCCCTGAAGATTTGCCTAGCATTGATACTCTCATGCTAGCGGGCGAATGTATGACGAAGACTGATGTCTCGTCTTGGGCCCATCATGTCCGGTTGCTAAATGGCTATGGGCCCTCGGAATGTTCGCCGTTGTCCGCCGTTCAATCGACCATTTACGCAACGAGCGACCCGCGCAACGTCGGACTCCCCATAGGGTGCGTGTTCTGGGTGGTCGACGCACATGACCATAACAAACTAGTCCCTCACGGTGCCATTGGAGAGCTAGTCATCGAAGGCCCGATCGTCGGCCTAGGGTATATCAACCAGCCAGATCAGACAGCCATGACCTTTATTGAACCCACAGCCTGGCTGCGTTCTCTACGGCCACAACAGCGGGCTGGAACCCATCTCTACAAGACCGGCGATTTAGTACGGACAAATTCTGATGGCTCTCTAATCATCATTGGGCGCAAAGATCGGCAAGTAAAGGTGCGAGGGCAGCGACTAGAGCTGGCCGACGTCGAGGCCCATGTACATCGGTGCTTTCAAGGTGCTGCACTTGATGTCGTGGTGGAGATGGTTGCGCCGGCTAGAACAACCAAATCTCAGCTGGTAGGATTGGTACTCTGTCAGGAACAGACTGAGAATGGTGAAGAACATCCTGTTTCCGAGAGAAACGATATCTTGAAAGCCCCTAGTAAAAGCTTCGCATCCCAAGTCGCCGCGGTGGTGATCAAATTGCGCCAAACGGTTCCTGATTTTATGGTGCCTACCATATTCCTGCCTCTTCTCCAGATGCCTCGTACCTATTCCGGCAAGGTGGACCGAAATCGTCTACGGAATCTAGTCGGTTTCATGTCATTGGAGGAATTGCAGGTCTATCGAGCATTGTCGTCCTCCCCTTCTTCGGCCGTAGTGACCAATGGAGACCGTCTATCGACCAACAAAGAGCGTATTCTAGGGGGCATCTGGGCACAAGTGCTAGAACTTTCCCTCGATACAATTAGTATACATGATAACTTCTTCCTTCGCGGCGGTCATTCCATCGATGCGATGAAGGTCGCTGCTCTCAGCCGTGCAGCAGGCATGGCCTTGAGCGTTGTGGACATCTTTGCCCACCCCATTCTAACAGACCTTGCGAAAGCGACAGTGCAGAGAACAGATACTACCAGTACAGACGAGGGAGAGGACAAGTCAAGCCAGCCATTCTCATTGAGCCCCATTGACAATCCCATGGCATTACATGCTCGGTTATGTGCAGAGGGTATCATTCCGAGCAACAGCACCCTAGAAGATTTGCTGCCAGCAACGCAGTCCCAGGACTTGTTCATCCAGCGAGAAACCTTCCATTCGTATAATTGGACCATTAGGGACAGTTCCATGGACATAGGTCGCATTCGCGCTACTTGTCAATCCCTAGTCGATCGGTATAGCATCCTCCGCACCTGTTTCGTGGAACACGAGGGGCGTCCGCTTCAGATGATACTAGGTAACTTCGACGCCAAAATCCTAGAGTTCACCTGTTCTCAAGGAGAAGACCCCTTAGACTTCAGCGAAGCATTGTGGGATAGAACAGCCTCGCCTAGGATAGACGGTTTGGGAGCTTCATTGCCCTTTAGGTTCACTCTTGTATCTCGTCCGGGGCAGCAGCATATCGTCCTCACGCTTCAAATTTCACATGCCCAATGGGATGGAATTTCGATCCACCGGCTGTTCAGCGACTTCGCCTCTATCTTTAACCAAACACCTCTGCCGCCGACTTCGGACTTCTCTCAATACTCATATCAGCGCGCGCTACCTCCACAGATACAAAAAGAAACCCATCCAGACTTCCAGTTTTGGCGCGAGTACCTTGACAAGGCGGAGATGGCGGTTCCATTCCCACCGCCCGGACAAGCTCTTCATGAAGAACCAGCAGCGGCGGAGCAACCAGATGAGTCCCTTTGGACGGTCAAGGGGATCTCTCCGCCTCCCCAGCTACCAGCAGGGGTGACCATGGCCACATTGGTCAAATCAGCTAGTGCCTTCTTCCTCTCCCATCATCTCCGTCAGCGAGATCTAGTCTTTGGGCACACGACCAACGGTCGAAATCTGGCCATGAATAACATCGAATCGATGCTGGGATGTTGTCTCAATTTCATCCCTCTGCGGATCACCTTCCCTGAATCACCTGCCGCATGGACAGTCCGAGATCTTATGAACCATGTGCAAAATCAGTACATTCGCGCCCTACCGCATGAACATGTCGAGCTCCGCGAGATTTTGGAGCACAGCACAAATTGGCCTGCTGAGACGCCGTTGAACTTTATCGTACAGCATCAGAATATTGATTTCAGTTACAGTCTTCCATTGCGCAGGACCGTCGGCGTTGCCAATGGAGAGATGGACGCAGGCGAAGCGGGTGGGAGTAATGATGATCTTCTTGATGTTGAGTTTTCCAGATTTGCTCGCTTCAAATCGTTGGATGAGATATGGGTATTCACCGAGCCACATCCGGATCGATTAGAGGTTCAGATCTGTGGTAACTCTCGAGTGCTATCCCAGGGGAAGGCTACGGACATGTCGGATAAGATTTGTGGGATCATCGAGACGTTTGCTGCGAACCCAGACATGAAATTGGAGGATATCATACTATAGGAAGGCTTCTTGGATCGGATAACGGATATTAGCATTTATTGGCGTTAGCTATATTATTTATATAGATATTATATAGCAATAGAAGATCTAGAAATATACGACCCATACTGAGGAAGGTCAGAATTAAGTTCCACACCAAAATCTGATTGGCTACCACACCACCACCACGCTAAAGTCCCATAGCATTCCCGTGACCCACAACTTCTAATTTTGTTTCACATTCATATGAAATAATATGCTTTCAGAGTCCAATCAAAGACGGCCGGGTGGTGTAGTTGGTTATCACGTTTCGTTAACATTTCAAATGTACCGAAAAGGTCCTGGGATCGAACCCCAGCCTGGTCAATTAATCTTTTGCTGATTTTTTATATTCCCGTGTTATTATTGTAGAATCTAACTTTGTGAATGGCTATGTTTATATCTGGACAGTATGGTTTGGGGTTTTTGACGCCGAGATAGACGTGAGGAAAGTATAGGCAGTGTGTTTCCTTTTTTACATTTTACATACGTTTAATTTATAATGTTTTTTATTAAA
>LNAR01000258.1:0-56477 GCA_001630585.1 Pseudogymnoascus sp. BL549 | reverse complement strand
GGTAAGGAGAGCGAAATCTCCCTCGTCGTCAATCTTGCCTCCGTAGGTCTCGGTAATCAAAGTTCGTAGCATGTCCCATGGGAGATTTTGAGGCGCAACGTTTGATCGGCCGGCAGAAACGGATTCGACCCAAGTGTCGATCACATAAGCAGAGCATTCATACTGTAAACGAGGTTAGTAAAGTGTACTTGTATAGGTGGTTCGGGTTATACATACATCGCTGTCATTGAACTCCCAGAAACCCTTCCATCCAAGGTTTGGCGCATAACGCAGACGCTCTTGTACAACTGCATGTAGGAAAGAGAGCAGAAGGTAGAGGCGGGTTCGCTCAACTGGTGTCTTAATCGCCTTAGTGGAAACAGACGAAAGAGAATCCTTCATATTGGCTCTAACACCCGCAGGTTGCTCGTACATCAAGACACGAGAAGCTCTCAGCAGATTGACAGGAATCTTCGGGCTCGATTCCATCGATAGGAAGAGCCTGAAGTCTGGGTGCGGCTTGAGAGAATCCATACGTTTCTCAAGACTTTGAAGCCATGTAGGTGCCAAGTGAACGTTCTTGATGAGCACCCAGTTTCCGGTGGCGGCCGCATTGCTGATGGCCTTGTCTGCCGTTGACAACCCTTCGTTTGAACCCATGGCAATGTTTGTGCAAGAAGCTTGGACTCTTTCAACGAGACTGTCCACCTTGTAACTGGCATCGAATCCAGGGCTAGAGCAGAGCGCAATGGGGCGGCTTGCTGAAACCTGTTCGACAGTCTGGCGAAGGTCTTCCGTCATGTCGAAGATTCTCGAGCCAAACACCGCGGTAACGAAACGCTCTGCAGAAGGAACGAATCGATCGAGGCGGAAGATCTTAACGATAAGTAATGAAAACAGCTCCTTGTCTATCTCGCTGGTATTGTCGTCCCAAATCTTGGGGATGAAATTCTCTCCCATTTCCTCGCACAAGAAGCGCTCCAAATCTGCGGGGGGTATGTTATCTAGCTTCCCCTTCAGAGCAGGAACACGACCTGCTCGTGCAAAGACTTCTTCCTTGCGGTCCGTCTCGGTGGATAGGTCGGTACCGTCAATACCATCATCCAGGATCAAGTCAATGAGATTCTTCTCCATCTTAAATGGCGACGCCTGAGCCAGCAACATTGCGAAGGTAATGCGGTCCTTCTGCAACAACCCAAGCGAAGTTCGCTGGTAGGTTGTCACGAAAAGGTCTTCTATGATGATGTCCCTTCGAACATTGTGATCGGTCTCGGTGGCCAACCTTGGATTGTCGTGGAGAACACTGTTGAAGATGTCCAAGAAGTATTGCAACGAGAACTGATAGAAGTGATTGAGGTAATGGAGCTGTTCCAGCACAGCGAAAACAGCGCTGCAAGAGCGAGCAATGATATTGTACTGGAGAGTAATTGCGTCGACTTCAGCCATCACCCCCTCGGTGTTACTCATCTTCTTCGAGATCTCAGCGGCCTCCTTCTTCAACGTCTCGAGAGTTTCGATGACGTTGTCGTCGTCCAGAATATTGCCACGGGACTCGTTTAAGGCCTGCAAGAGGCGCTTCTCCAATTGGCGAAGGTGAACCTTGAATTCTCCTTGTAATTTGATCAAATTGGATCTTCGCTCATCCACATCAGGTCGCTCAGACTTCAGGACTTCGTTCAATGATTGCGTTTGGAGACTGCTCTGGGTGACAGTGAAATTGACGAATGTTGTGCGACTGCACACATCTGGCGCAAATGTAGCCGATGGATCTCTGGTCGAGAGGTAGATCTTGAAGGCTGGGGAGAAATCGATTTCTTGTTTGCCAAGCTGGATGAGAACACGTCCACCAGTCTTTTGGTACTCCTTGTTGAGAACGTGGTTCAGGATTGGATCCAAATGTTCAGCATCTTGAATCAAAATCGGGTTACCAAAACGGAGTGAACTCTCGAGCTGTTTGGTGAAGGAATCATCCAGGAAACTCGTAACTGTCAATCTCCGATCCTTGCATTCTTTCTGGAGGAACTCTGTGACACGTCCGGAAGGATCGATGATAAGAGGATAACGGTTGAATCGCTTCAATATGATGGCGTTTTCGGTGCAAAGATCATCAACCGGCAGAGAATTCTCTTGCCAGCTGAGTCTTTCATCAGCAGATGACAAGTACTCAGTAATCGGGTTGTGTTGCTTGAAATCAATTCCAGACATTTGGAGTTGGCCGAGCCAATCATCCATCATGTTCTTGCGGAATTGCTGATCGTAAAGTCCACTGTATGCCAGGAAGGCCGCTGCAACAAGGACGTCTCCAACCAAGGTGCTGATTTGGGTTTCGAAGGATTTGCTTGCATCCTCCCATCTGGTTCTCTCTGACGACAAGCTGTCAAGGAGGCGAACACTGCGGTCGACCTTAAATTGAACTCGTGACATCTCCGACTTGATAGCCTGTGTCTCGCTGATAAGGGCTGCGTATTCCGTCTTGTAGCGTGCAATACTTTGCTCCAATGCAGTGATGGTGTTTTCGACGGCCTGCGCCTCTGCCTTCGTCTCGAGAGCCTTCTCCTCAAGTAAACCCACCTCTTCTCTCAATGGGCCAACACGATCCAAAATTTCAGAGTAATTGACTTGAGCTTCAACCCACTGGACAAGAGGTCCACATGCCTTACTGGCGTGGCTAACCTTCTCGTAGGTGAAGTCTTCTTTGGAAAGGAAATCATTACGCATCTTGACACGAAGGTTCTTCGTCATCTGCTTCTCATTGTCATAATTGACGATACTTGCAATAAAATCATCACGACGAATAATTCCCTGGACCGTCTTCCAGCTGTCGATGCGGTGGCCAAGCAATGTACAAACAGAGTCCAAAGCAAGCTTAACAGCCCTTGGCGGGTTGGACATAGAACGGACTTCTGTCAGATGTTGCTTCTTGATGTTGCTGACACTCTTTTGTGCCTCGATAACAGCAGGCTCGGCATTCGCCAGGTCATTCAGAACAAGCTCGCGGCGTTCAGCCACTGTCACTTCCTGCTTTTCGAGGGCGGATTGGATCTCCAGAGACGTAGTCTTGCGCTGTTCTGCCAAACGTTGATCCGCAATCATACGCTGCAGCTTCTCGTTTGCCTCTGCGTCTTTACGCTCTAGTTGCTCAGTTTTCTCTGCGAGGCTGATGCGAAGGTCGCGAACCTTGTCCACAGTGTCTCTGAGTTTCTCTAGACCAACGTTCAAATGACGCTGCTGGTCCTCCAGGTCTTCGCGCTTTTCATTGTAAAGCTTGACGTATTGAGCAACGAAGTCTAAGAAGTGCCTGGGAGTGAGGAAAGTGACTCTGCTCTGCTGCTTTTGTAACTTGATGTTGAAGCGCTGGAGAGAGTAGTGGATATAAACCATCGCATTAACAACTGCATCTCTGTGACTGGCAGGTAAAGAAAGATCGCGGTATGCGACCGGGATACTGTCGGACGGGGTGTAGTTGGGACGGTCCAGGTCGACAGAATGGGTTAATTCGGATCCAACCTGGAACAATGCTTGGTCAGACCAGTCACCAAACCAGTTCAGAACACAACGATTGAAAAGAGCAGGACTGGTCGCTGCCTTGGAGGAAAGGCCGTCCTCGGGAGGGTTCATAGTGAAGACAACGTGAAGGTTCTTGATAATCTGTTGCGTGAACCACTTGTAGAGTTCCTCCTGGGAGTCGAGTAGGAGACCTTGGCGTTGAGCACCTTCCTTGCAGGCAGTCATCAGGGATGCTAATTCATCGCCTTCAAACAAACCAGGAACTTCGGCATTGGCAAGCAATGTGTTCATTCGCTCAAGGAATCCGGAATCAAGGACATTAGATTCATCCATAATGAAGCAAATCTTCTCGCCCTTACATCCACTACGGCGAAGGACATCGCGAAGATCATCGTCGAAGTCCTCGGCCGAGTACTTGCCGTGAACCTTGATTTGGAAAACCTTCAGACCATTCATCCAAGCAACAAATCTGGACAATGTCGTCTTGCCACTGCCACTGACACCGATCAGAATAAGATGCCCTTGCGGTTGTCTGAAGACCCGATCAATGCGTAAAACGTGTTCGAGGACGTCATTGAACAGAATCAGGGGAACATCTACTTCCTCCTCACAGAAAGTCTTCAGCCTGGCCTTTACGAACTCGCGCAGCTGTTCTCTATCGACAGGAACGTAGTTCTTCGAGAGCCAGTTGGAATACAGGATCGGTCCAGCGAGAGCCTTGGTTTCATCCATCATTGGGAAGAACTCGAGGGCGTTTCTGCGTACAGCATCGTCGGTCCATTTGCGTTCATCCTCCGAGACTAGACGATCCTGGAAGAGTCTAAGAGCCTCATGCGCCCAGATACGTACTAGCCCTTCCACGGAAAGAGTATCAAGTGGCCTAATGGCCTCATAAATACCACGGACCCATCTTGTGAGTTCACGAGGACTGTAGACGTAGTGAGGCTGGATCTTCGGTGTGAAGCGCTCCTGGGACTCGATGTAGAATTGAACCATGGCATTGGTAAGTGCATCGGAGTAACCCCTCAGCGATGGAACAATCTTCAGCACAGCACTGGTGAAGGTGCCGTAAATCTGCTTAAGTGAGAGCTGGCCAGGATAATCAACCATGATCAATGGAGCGTGCCTTAGGAACCTGGCACCCATTGGTGTACGGCCAGCATCTGTAGGAGGGTTACAGGCACCCACAAATTGGATCCTATCGAGTGTAACCCATGTCTTATCAGATGTTCTCCAGAAACCATTCTGCTCGACCAACTGTCTCAGGAATGAGATGGCACGCTGTGTTCCGTATTTGTCAGGCGACGGCAAGTTGATCTCGTCGCAGAAAAGTACAAGCCATCGGCCGATTTGTGTTGGGGACAAAATAACACCGTTGAGCGTCTTCTTGTACTCGCAGTATTGTTCGAAGGTCTTAATCAGAAGGTCTGGCGTTGTCGCACTCGAGAAATTCAGTCCAACAACCTCCATGTTTGGTAGCTTGCGAAGAGCGCTGAATAACGTCATTGTTTTACCGGAACCAGGCGGTCCACACAGCAGGAGTGGCTTATGTTCGGCAAGCCACGAGTAGAGGACGTCCTCGTGGCGGACAGTGTCGAGGGTTGGGATGACAACATCTGTCTGGGTAATAGAGTGGGTATTGACCTCTATGGTTGGCACCTGGTTCTGCCACGACACCCACTGTGCTTGAGGCAGGGTTACGTCGAAATCGATCAAAGACGAATTGCCCTCAAGAAGTGGCGAGCCAAATGTAGATAGAGTTGCGACGTAGTCACCGAACACCTTTCGGTCACCAAGTGGGCAATCACCTGTCAACGACCATACGAGTGCAAGAAGCAGCTTTTTCGACACAAACGATTCGATCTGGTCGGAATCCAACGGGAAATCAACGTGCTGAGCATTGTACTCCACAATATCCCGAACTGTCTTGTTGAGGAGCGAGAACAAGGTGTTCAGGACACGGGCGACTGTGAACTCCATAATGTGGTTGAAATTCTCCGCATGCTCGAGTGCAGTCAGGAGGAAGTCTTCCGTCTTAAGATAGGATTGCAGCAAGTTCGAGACCTCCTCTTGAATAGCCAATGCCTTGGCTGTGGTTTGGCCTGTAGCAACGGAATCTTCATCGAGGTCCTCAAGAGCCACCTTACGAAGCTTTCCGAGATAGTTGTCTACCATCATCGTTGGGCTGACAGTGTCCTCACTGAACCAAACCATACCGCAACGACTGACTGTTGCCAATGTAGCGTACTTGAGGGTCTCAACTTCGAACATGATTCGTACGTTTGAAGGGAGATTGAGACGCTCCCCGTTCGGCAGCGTCAAGAGCTTGTTGTCGTCAAGAACACTGTTCAAATTTTCAACCCACTCTGGGTCGACGTCTCCATCGAAGACAATCCAATGGCGCTTTGTCTCTTCACCTCTTAGGTTGTCGACAATCTTGCGAAGGATGCTTGTAAACAGACCATCGGTCCACTCTCGGGTGGTAGAATCCAGGTTTCCGTATAAAGCCTCCTTAGACATGACCTTGGAGTCAATAACGTGGCAGACGCCTTCCACGCCCTCTACTTGCTGTAGAGCTTGAAGGAGAACTTTCCAGGCTGCTGTCTTTCCGGAGCCAGAATTACCAACCATCATAACACCGTGGTGAATTGTCTGGATCTGGAATAGTTGAAGGATCTTCGTCATCCAAGTGTCATTGACAACAAGGTTTCTCTCGCCGGCAATGCTGCGCATGGCTGCCTGAAGTTCGTCGAGGCTTGCAGGGATATATTGCACTCCGGGGAAAGATTCTTCTTCAATCGCCCTCATGATGTCCACATCGCTCTTGATCAACTTCGGAGCGATGGTTTCACGAATACTCTGAACAATAATTTGGGGCTCGACCTCCTCTTCCGGTCCAAGATCGCCACCAGATACTGTCAAGCGGGCACGCTTCAGCCCACCAGAGCTAACAAGGACACTCTTTAGCGCACGAAGCCCGAAATCGTAATGAGCTTGCTTCGACAGCTTAGCTCCACAGCGATCGAAGAATGGTACAGTCTGTTTCGAGAGCTGCTTTGCCTGGTTGAAGCCTTGAGAGTACAGCATAACTTCGGCAATAAGCTCCTTGTCTGGCTTCGACATGGCTACACTGCGGAAAAGTTTCTTCAAGTTATCAGGCAGGTTGGATCGACCGGCATAACCAGGGTTCATGGTGATGAAGATACCAGTGTTGGCATTAACTCGGAGTTGGCGGCCAACAAGCTCTATTTGCGACTTCTCGTCCTCGACACCTTGCTTGAGGCCGAGTTGGATGTTCTGCACCTGCTGAGAAACAGCGGAAAGGATTCGCTCTTCCAGACGGTTGAACTCATCGAAACAACCCCAAGCTCCAACTTGACAGATACCAAGGAAAATTCGTCCCATGGCTTGGAAATCGAAGGTATCGTCACAGCAGAATACAAGTGTAAATCTACCCAGCTGGACACCAAGAGCTTTGACGGACTCGGTCTTACCAGTACCGGCAGGACCGTATGGCGATCCACCAAGACGCTGGGAAAGAGCTTGTGTCAAGGTCAAGAAACAACGATCAGTAAGTGGTGTTCTGACAAGTCTCTCTGCGACTCCAAGATATTCGAAACCGTAGCTCAGCTTGGCATTTGCCATGTTGATCGAAATACGGTTCAAGAAGTCCCCCTCGGGCTGGTAGACGTAACGCATCTGCAAGAGCCACATGTAATGGGTTGGCGTCGTTGCGTTGAGTCTAACAAGCTTCTCGATAACATCGCGTTGGTGGACACACTCGGTGATCAGGTGCTCGCACTTCTTTCGCTCAATTGGGTCAAGGTCACCAAGAACGGTAGTAGCAAGGAGTCGTAAGACCTTCACTTCCTGCTCGTAGAGGGTTTGAAGAGTCGAGCCGCCGGCTTGGAGAGAGGCTTCAACCGCATTTGTCCAGACAGCCTGGGTAGCGAGGACGACGATTTGAGCTGGATACTTCTTAATATACTCATTAAGAAGGGTAGAGTCCACATCTTCGGCAGTGAACAGGGAATGGAACTCGCTGTAAGCCTCTGCGAGTAATTCGGCGAGAGTGCTCTTCATGCTACTCTCCAGGAGTGCCAACCAATCGTTGATCTTTGGTGTTTTGACAAGGGAGATTTCCTTCTTCAGTCGAACTTCTTCGCCTTCTTTGGACGTGAATCCTGATATAATTGCATCCTGATCCATTATGAGCCCAGATAACCCGGCGAACATCTTTTTGAAATGCTTTGCGATGCGGAGTGTATCATTGCTGTTGCCGATGATTTCCAGAAGATCTTCGTCTCCAACGAAGTAAAAGCGAGGGAATGATACTCTCTCCCTTTCGAGGTATTCTCCAAGAGCTTTCTGGATCTTGTTTAACAGATCTGCCAGGCGCTCCAACGACTTCTGGACCTCCGGAATGTTGAGGACATCGAGGACAAACGGCACCTTGTACACCTTCTTCATGACCGAAAAGAATTCAGTGTTAATGTTTTGAAACCTGTTCGACTCCACAGGAAGGAGATGCTTGATATCGGCGTTGCCAGTGAATACACCCTCGAGGTAAACCCATTGGCGCTGTACATCAATCCAGACATCAAATAGGACGTGAACTCGGTTAAGCTTGTCTTCCCAAGAAGCAGCCTCCTCTTCGAATTCCTTGTAGTAAGGCGAATGCCTCATGGCCTGCAACGAGTTGAGATTTTCGCTGCATTTGGCGAAGAGATCGTCCCAGCCACGAATAAGCTTGCACTTGTTCTGGTAAGCCACAAGATCAAGAGAGTAGTTTGTCCAAATCTCTCGGACTTGCTTCAAGAATTCTTCGAGTGCCATTTCTCCCTGTGCCTGGGCAATGATATCCCGAATGACTACTTCGCTCGCCGCAAGATTGAGATCCCAAACATCACCGAGAGTCATGGAGATAGGAGAATATCGCTTTCCTGGTCGAAGAGACTTGTAGATCTTGTTCCAATGTCTGTCGCGGACAGCCTCAGATTTCATCTCAGCGAGGAGCGAGTTGGCTTTGAGCAACTTGCGTAAGATATTCTGGATGTGTTCAAAGGCAGCATATTGACGCATTCGGCTCGGCATATCTTTCGTCATCTTAATGAGGCCATCGATGGATGTTCGCAGCTTTCTCGGTTGGACGCTATTCCAAAGAGTATCACGGAGGTCGTTAAGGCTCTTCCAAATAGTCGATAAGGCGGCCCAGACACCCTTGAAATCTTGCACTTCCTCCAAAATGGCAGCGAGGGCGGCATCGGGGCTACCAGGAATATCCAAAGCTTCTTTTGCACGTGAAACCATGAGCGACTCTTCGTGTAGCTTGGTGATTCTCGATTCAAAGGAGGTTAAAGTGGAGGAGGCCACATCAGGTGCAATGGTACCCGAAACTGGCTTTTCTTCGTTCCATTGGACGATGATTTCGGCAATCTTGTCTCCCACAAGTCTATCTTCAGCCACAATTTTAGCGCGGAGAGCATCTGTCTGGTCCTGTACAGTCTTGCTCTTGCGGTTGAGTAATTCATTGAGGGCATCCCACTCAGAATCAACTTGCTCGTTGGATCGCCAGTCTGCGGGGAACTGGTATCGTTCACGAACCAGAGTCGTGTGGCCTTGTCGGAATATTTCAATTTCAGGGCCCCAGGTCTTCACCTTCCTCTTACAAGCCTGGACGATGGTGATAAACTGGACTGCTTGTGCAGTGGAGCTGGCCTCCAGGGATTGAACTTCCAGGTCTTTCCTGGCCTTCTCAATCTCCGAGTGCACCTCGCGTACTCTGGTGCCTAGGCGTCCTGCAAACTTGGTCAAGATTTCGTGCTGCCACTGATCGTACTTGGCATTGACTTTGGTTTGCACTTGGTCGTAGTCGATGGTTACATGGCCAAATGAGCGGCTAACCTCTGTGGTATCGAATGTTGATCTGGTTTTGCGAATTTCACGAAGGAGTTGTAGCCACTTTGATAATTGATCGCCCAAGATCTCGTACACTTGCTCCGACTGCAGATCCCAGAGAGATTGGAACTGAAGCCATTTATCGACATAACGGCTGATCTCAAGCAGCTGGTTCTCGATGGTTGTGTACACCTCAAGTAAGCTCTCGGCGCAATTCCTTGGTAGGTCTGTGAATCGTGCCTCCGACTCGTTGGAAGCAGCGATGCTCATTTGATAACGAGAAGCCTTGATCTTTCGCAAATTACAAACGACACCAAGCCAGCCGTGTAACTCCGAAACCCAGTTTGCCCTGGCGTATTCAAGAGGGGGCTCAAGATAAATAACTTGGTTTCGCATCGTAATCTCGTGGACGAGCTGGCGGATAACGGGCACTGAGGAGATCAATACATCGTTCGGGCCGGTAGTAAGTCTTCTCCTGCTATCGCTATCAACAGTTTCAGACTGAACATCCTGGAAGGCCTCGATCCAGGTCTTTATTGCTTGATGCAGTCGTCCGAGTAAAGTGTCCTCAATACGTTGGTTCATTCCGTGAACCCAGTGGTCCAGGTTAACGAAATTCTCCAAGTTGAGCTGATCCACAGCCATCTGGATAGTTTCGAGCCTCTCTTGGAAAGTCGCCTCGTTGTATGGGCAGGTCTCGATATCAGTCAACGCCTTTTGAACAGTTGTGTTGATTGAAGCGAGGATTTCTGTTTTGTTCTGGAGCAGAGATACAGTGGCTCCAAACTCGCGAACAAATTGAACATGCTTGCTTTCATTCCTGTTGCCATGGTCCATGGTACCATTCGCCAGGTATGTTTGCTTGATATGGACATCATATGAGTGGATGAAAGACTCCCACTTCAATGGCAGCCCCTTGATGATGAGGGCCTGGACGTCGTTTTGATATCCGCTGAGCAGTGTTGACACGTCTGACATCTCCGAAATCTGGCGATTAGTCTGTGCAAGCGTGCGGACACTTTCCATAAGGCTGACGGCGTAGGGATAGACTCGTTTGGCCTCTTTTGAGATGTTATTAATCGCGTGAGGTACCTGGTAACCTTGCCAAACCAGGTTACGAGTCTCCTTGAAGAGAGCGATGACTTGAGGGTTGAAGTTGACGACAAGCTCCAGAGCATTGCCAGCCGATCTGTTCTTGTTGATAACGAAAAGTAGGCCCGTGATATTTATTTGTCTTCGCTGAACATCATGCAGCCAAGCTTCGAAGATAGGTCGTGTGTCGAGCTTCTTTCTGAACATGTTGCTCTCTGTTTGGAGTTTCTGACCCTCGGCATGTAGTGCCCAATCATGACCCAAAACATTTTCGACCTTCTCCATATATCCATCGAGTTGCCTCTCGATTTGTCGTGCCCAGATAATAGCACCTGCTACAGGAGGAAGATCGCGCAGCTGTGCCATTGCATGAGCCTCAGAATGGCCGTACTGCTGCTTGAAACGCTCGTGCAGCGCAGTAATATCAGTCTTGACATTATTGATAAGAACAGTCTGATACTCTGCAATTGCGCTCCGAATCTTTGGTCGTACAAAGAGAGCATTGAACTTGGAGAAAACCCTGAACTTCTCATTGGCGCTGTTCGCAGTAGCCAAGCGATCTCTCAGCCTCGCAATGATGGAGTTCTCGACTCTTGCAGTTCTTTCGTTGTAGGCCGTTTCCTGCTGCGCCCAAAATTGGGTGCCTTCCGGAGACGTGTCCAGCAAATCGACGTTCTTTAAGGCCGCGTATGCTTGTTGCACCTCTTCAACAGCGTCGACGTCGCCCATTTCTTCGATAAGAACTACGCCGTTAGCCGATCCACCGTCGATACCGCCTCCATTGCTCTTGGGGCCTAAAACATTGACAATTGTTCGCTGCAACTGCTCGTGGTTGTCGCGGAATGTGTTGACGTATTTAAGTCGTTGCTGAAGGGCGGCATGTCGTGAGTTGATCTTAATAGGGATGAACTTGTCGTTTCGCCTACGAGTCACTTCTCTTGCAACATTCGTGAACTCCTTAATACTCTCGTCCCACGCAGCAAAGATGCTGTCGGCTGTTGTCATCAAGACCTTGAAGTCTCTATAATCGAGATGCATTAACGATCTGCCGTGAAGTAATGAGTGTAGCTTTGTATCGAGGTCGGCAGAAATAGCCTCGACAAGGGATAGCGTTCGTGGTACGGGGTAGGGGCAAATCCTCAACTTCTTGTTAAGATGGTTGAAAATAAGTCCAATAGCCTCCACTACTTTCGAAAGCGACGTAGCCGAGTTCAAGTCGTCCAGGGGGAAGTCCCGCATGAGCTGGTTGTATTTTTGGACAATTTCCGTAGCCTCCTTCAGTCCTGTGTCTGCAGTGAAACTGACAGTTGCTTGGAATCGCTTCGCATGGCGGAGAATCTCGAGGGTGAGTTGGACTCCATCGCTTCTTAACTGCGCTTCTATGCTCTCAAGCGCCGACTCTTTTGACAACCAGAAGTCGATTTCTTGGTTTGCCGTCCCTGTTTTGGCGTCTCTGGTCATTTTGGTGATAGTTTGTATCGACTTAATCCAGTTGTTGACAGTAGTTTGCAAGCTATTCAAGAACGTGCTGTCCTGCAGTATCGACTCCGAAATATAATCCACGGTGGGTTTGGCTCCACGGGCTGCGGCCTCCTCTGTTGCATTCTGTACGAGAGGGTGAAGCGGGAGGGATAGTTCGGGGATCTCCACGTTCTCTTGGAGATGACGAAGACTCAGATCCAAGTCAGCGATCCTCTTCTTGGTGACCTGTATGCCTGTCTTGCTGTCGACTTCCGTCCGCCCGCTATTTCCACTAGCAGCTGCTTGGTTCTTGATGTATGCATCGAAAAATGGGCCGAGGCCATTATGAATGAGGTTGTAGAGAACTTCGATGGTAGGGCCGGAGCCACCGGTCGTTGTGGTCTGGGCGGCAGCCCCAGGGAGCACAATAGAATGTATTTGTAAAGCAACCGGTATCGAGGGATCTATTGCTGGTGATCGTTTTGTGACAATCAGGGAGGTGATTGTCAGGGGGGATAATGTTGGGTCGCCGGTCAGGGAGTAAGCAAAGCCACCTGCCTCATTATTAGTTCCTGTCTGGTTATTCGCAACAATACAATAGCACATACCCTGGCCATCTGGCGACTGTTTGGCATCTTCTTCTGTTCCGACGATGTCTTTTTGCACGTAAAGGGCAACCTGCGACTCTGTCGCGAAACGAGTGCAACGTTGAACGGTTTCCGGGTATCTAGACTTCGACAACAAGCTGCCGATACTCTCCAGTTCTCTCCGTGTAGCTCCCAGGTTGGCCTCGATTAACCTTGCGAGATGTTCAACCACCAGAGTAGGGTCTACGGTTGAAAAATGGCTGCCTGCGACGCCATTCGCCGAGGGGCTTGCGGGAGATGAGACCAGAGTCTCCATGTTGATTTGGGTTGAATTATAAGTAGTATATCATTTCGAAAGTCGCCGAGCTTCAAAGCAGATAGTTGTAGAGGTAGTTATTAATTAGGTGGAATTTCAGGGTCCAGATATAATGTAGACCGAGATGGTTGAAAGGAGGTTGTCTTGGAGTCTCCAAACGGTATTAACAATTCGCGTAAACGATGGATGGACCGCGATTTGAACTATTTCGACAGGGGTCCTTACGGGCACCCCCTGGCGTGTCTCGCCAAAACGCCCTATGATGCTATAAAGCGGGAACCAAAAATCTTACCAAAGTTGATGGTAGTACAGCTCTTTATTACTTGTTTGAAGTCGTAAACAGGACATAGCACGAATCTGGAGCCTCTAGTATTTGTAATAAATCCATCAAACACTTGTATCACCTACTGTAAACTAGTAAATGGAAGAGAAATTATACGAAAATTTGACTTTATATTGGATGCTACTCTATGCTATCCACATCCAAGTCGCAACTCTATTTATACATGACTTATCCAGAGACCCCTTCATTTTGACAGAAAACTAAACAGGATATATCTCATACCTCGTCGTTCGTAAAATCGGAGTAGGAGACTAATAAAAACACAAAGATGAAGGGCGCCAGGTACAGCTGATATACAAAGATCCATGCCCAGTCGTTTGATTCCGGGCCGCAAATCGCTCCCACCTCAGGTTGAAACTCATATACAGCCTAGATGGTTTGCTGGGAGATTGAGGAATCTTCAGAGGTCGTAGGTGTTGAGGTAGATTTGAGACATTTAATCCAATCCAACTCCAGGGATACCGTTGTCGGAACCCTCGCCGGCTTCCGAAGCAAAGGGGGCAACGTGAAGGCTGGGGTCAACGGCGATCATTTCTGCGAGAAGGTCGAGAACAGGCTATTATAGGTATCAGTATTGAAGTCTTGTGACAGTTGCGGACAGGGGGTTGGAGGAACGCACCTTGGGAACTGTTTTGTCGTAGATGGAGATCAAGTCGGCTGGCTGCGGGTAGACCTTGAGCGCCTTGTAGAAGCACAGAGCTGCTTCCAGGTTATCGGATCCTATAAATCAAATCCCATTAGTAAAGAACTTCTCTGTTTGCCGATAATGAAACTCTAGTTTGGATAGTTTGGAAGTATCGGGTGTCCTTCCGACCCGAAGGCGGATAATATAGATCTTGATGGAGTTCTTACCATCTTGTGCCAGCTGCTCTCCGCGTGCGACCTCATTCATGAAGTATGCCTCCTTCTCTTCCACGTCGACTGGGAATCCCTCCTCCTTCGCCTCCTCTACAACAGCCTTCAATGCCTCTCGTTGTCTGATTGTGTGTGCCTCTGCCTCCTCCTTTGCTGCCCGTGCTTGTCTCTTAGACTCTTTCTTCAATTGCTTTCTGAAACCCGGATCCGTTCTTCGGCGGTGGTCGAAGTAAACGGCATAAGCTATGGGACATAACCGTTAGGATGTTCCGAGATTTGAGGGATGGTTCACATACCGACGAGGCCCGTCGCAATTGTGCCAACGGTAGCAGTGACAATTGTTGAAGTTTGAACCATTTTGAACAACGGTGTAAACAAACTTTGGTGTCTGTAGAGGTAGATTTTCGGATGAACAATTGTTATGGTTGATGTCGTAGGGCGGCCTTGTTAATGGCCAAAAAAAGGTTCCCTTTGGCAATAATTTCCACGCGGGTATTCCAGCCTTGAAAGTTAGGCAACTTTCAGCGTCGACTTCGTAATGCGGCCCACCCCTACCGCGCCAGCCAACGACGTCGTCCTTGGAGCTGCCACCATACAATCCGGGGAGAGCTCACGAATTCGAAATACATTCTCTCTGAACTTTCATCACAACCCGACCAGCCATGTCTGAAGACCGCGGAAGGGGAATATCGCTGCGGACGAAGCGGAAAGCTCGCCCAGTTATTAGTGCGCCCAAACAAATATCTGGCCCAATTCAGCAAACTCCCGACGTGTCTCGCAGCGCTGGAGGGAAGTCAGGCATCGAGGTTCCCAAGCAACGCCAACAAGCCGGTGGAAAGGTAAGGAAGCTGCCAATTGGAGATTTCCCTGCCAAATCTGTTACATCTTACTGACTTGGTACAGACATCCGACCTTGTTAAACGTCGGTATTCAACTCGATTTAACAACCTACCGGCGGGGTTTGATGCCACTGCGCCTCCGGTGCCATCGACATCACCAGCGGGTAGAAATGTCAGACCTAGTGATAGGGATGGGAGCAAGACGGCGTTACGGGGTGCTGGCATCGCCGTTGACATGAACGCTCTCCGTGATCCTTCCTTGCAACCGCAGCAATGTGAGTATTAGAATTAAAGTCCAACCGCATCATCGGCAGCGGGCTCGTTGCTTTCTGTGAATAATACTAACGGCATGTAGATGTTGCCAGTATTTTGGGTGACGCTTCGGAACACGACATTGACGACTATCAGCATGCTTTGAAGAAGATGAGGAACCGCACCTCGACGGACCTGCAACAGAACGTCTATCAAAACCGAACACAATTCATTAAAATTAGTAAGGAAGCGGAAAAGCTAAAAGGCGAAATGAGAGCTCTACGGAACCTTATGTCTGAGCTTAAGAGTAACACTACAGCTCTGAGATCAGCATCTTCTTCCGGCACCGCCGACACATCAGGCTTCAATGGGTCTATGAATACAGTTCTCAGCAAGCGGGATAAGCGGAGCTCTGTTGCGGACCGTACAGCTTTGTGGAATTCTCAGCTACAGGCTTTGTGGAAAGCTGTTAGTGGTTCGCAGAAGTTTCTCCCTGCTGCACTTGGCCGCCATGTCGTCCAAAATGCCGGTCTTTGGGTGGAGCTTGACAACGCAACATGGAAGCCAAGGAGGTCCATGCAAATAATTCTCTTAAACGATCATCTTCTCGTTGCTTCACGCAAGAAGCGACGTATTGAAGGCAACAACGGATCTGACCCCCGGCAAGCCCCCTCAAAGCTTGTGGCAGATAGATGTTGGCCATTACTCGACATTGAAATGGTTGATCTTGCAGGCACCAACGACACTACTGGTTCTAGAAATAAGGTCGCAGATGCCATTATGATCCGAGGCATTGCACAGGAATCTTTCACTTATCGCACAGAGAACGCAGACAGCTCTGAGAAGACCCAACTGCTCCTTAACTTCCGAAAGGCGGTAGAGGAGTTACGAAGGGGATTGCGGTCTGAAATTGAAAGTAGCAACAAAACCAAAGAAACCATCAATTACTTTGCGTCACGAGATCCAGGTTTACTGGAGAAGGCGGACCTATTAGAGACACTATCTGATATGAAGGAGCGCCCAAATGTGTTCATCGAGGTCGATGGCAAGCAGCAGAATCTACGCTGGGTTGAAGGTCAAGTTGACGAGCTTGACATTGACATTGCGCTTCAGCAATTCGACGAGGCAGTCAATCGCCTCGAAAAACTGAAGACTTTGGCGAAGGGATTGAAGAATAATGCAGTAGCCCAGGACTTCATCAATTTCAAAGTCAATGAGAGGGCCGCCAAGCTTGCGGGCCTGATCACTCGTGAACTTGTCGATAGCCACAACGAGTTGAAAAAGACGAAGCGCAATGTCGGCTGGCTGACACGGCTTGGTTTCGAGGACGGTGCTCGGGAGTCGTATCTGAAGGCGCGCAGTCTAACCATTCATAAGCGCTCGAGGTTAGTTGTGTACCCTGTGTCTGTCTACTCACGCTAATGATTTATCGCAGACAATGTACCTTTGAGGGCAATCTACACCAGTACATTTGGGAGATCTCATTTGTATACTTTGCGATCATTAAAAACACCGTCTTGACATTCCAGGAATGCTTTCCGCCATTGACGATGAGCGCATGTGTCAAGTGGGCGAAGGAACAGGTGGATGCTTTTAACGTGATTCTAAACAGGCAACTAAGCAGTGCCGACCATGAAGGCCACGTCTGGAAAGAATGTATGGAACAGTCTAGAGAACACGCGAAGATGCTCTCTGAAGTTGGCTTGGATTTCAAGAACTTGATAGGCCGTGATGCCGGGGCATCCAGTGGGGAGAATACACCGGTCGGGCTTGGTTTAGCATAGAAAGGATAAAATGCATACTTCTAGCCGCTGTATTATAAAAGACCTATCGCACTGTTCCTATTTATATTGTGGCACGACAGTTATCAATGTCCATTTATGTGAGCTACGGTTGTATAAATCCTGTGGTACGTACATTTAGACGCGGGTTGATCTAAGCGAGATATGGCAAGCCCACCCATACCACTATCCAACTTCAAGTACCCCATACAGAATCGGGGTAAACGGTCTGCAATCCAAATTCAATACCCTTCACGAATAGCGGCATACGGATAGTGGCCCAGCTGCTTTGTATTTAGCCTGTTACAGCACCCAGAAACATTCTGCGACAAAAACTCTACGCGCGCGGAGTCATTCGATCTGAGCTGGACATCCCGCTTCCAAACAACACCAGCCTTGGTCGCAACGTCACAATCGTCAACGACAACGGGGCACAATGGACGCCACCATGGAGGACGTTGGTAGAGTGGTAGAGCCCACGCGATTATCGCCAGTGTCTGAGCCTACTTCTATATCTACTCTTGACGGCTGGATTGAGAGCCTGATGGCGTGCAAGCAGCTTGCGGAGGTGGATGTCCAAAGGCTCTGCGAGAAGGTAAGTTCCGACAACCTACTTTCCAATGCTCGCAAACAAGTAGCCTACCTCGGGGAATGGATCTAACATTGACGAAACAGGCAAGAGAGGTTCTACAGGAGGAGTCAAACGTTCAGCCAGTCGTAAGTTGATCTCCGTGCGGTCAGGCATGTGCAAACTCTAATGAACTGTCTAGAAATGCCCAGTAACTGTCTGCGGAGATATCCATGGCCAGTTCCATGATCTGATGGAGCTGTTCAGGATTGGGGGGCCGAACCCAGATACCAACTATTTATTCATGGGCAAGTCAAATCGATACCCTCGGGGTTCTCGTGAGCTAACCGACATGTAGGGGACTACGTTGATCGTGGATACTATTCAGTCGAAACCGTCACCCTCCTTGTTGCCCTCAAAATCCGCTACCCTCAACGCATTACAATCCTCAGAGGAAACCACGAATCCCGCCAAATCACTCAAGTCTACGGATTCTACGACGAATGCCTCCGCAAATACGGAAACGCGAACGTCTGGAAGCACTTTACAGATCTCTTCGATTACCTACCACTTACAGCCCTTATCGATAATCAAATATTCTGCCTTCACGGTGGCTTGTCCCCCAGCATTGACACCCTGGACAACATCAGAGCACTTGACCGCATACAAGAGGTTCCCCATGAGGGGCCGATGTGCGATCTGCTCTGGTCCGACCCAGACGATAGGTGCGGGTGGGGGATATCCCCCAGAGGTGCGGGGTACACATTCGGACAGGATATCTCGGAGGCTTTCAATCACAACAACGGCTTGACATTGGTTGCCAGAGCTCATCAACTTGTCATGGAAGGTTACAATTGGTCCCAAGATCGGAATGTTGTCACCATATTTTCTGGTATGCAGCGAGGCTTCGCCATTATGTTGTTCTTCACTAACTGGTTACACAGCACCAAATTACTGTTACAGGTGCGGTAACCAAGCGGCAATCATGGAGATAGATGAACATCTCAAGTACACCTTGTAAGTTGGCAAACCCCACTTTGAAATGGTGCATACTAACAACATACAGCTTGCAGTTTGATCCATGCCCAAGAGCCGGAGAGCCAATGGTGTCACGACGTAAGTTTCAAGAGACAGCATGTCATTTGATATAGCTGCTAACATCATTATAGGCACGCCAGACTACTTCCTGTAGATTTCATGTCCAGAAAATAGGCAATGGAGAATAGACCCCCTTATCTTGACTCTCAATGGGCGCGAGGATTGGTACACGGGACAGAGTCAAAAGAGACACCCTCGCAGTACTGTACAAATCACCGATTATACGAGGATTTGTAACGTAGAAATACGTTCCGCCACTGCGTATTGTGCTTAGTAGAGATACCTAGACACAGTTTTTATGAATACGAGAATAATACAAACACGCGAGTCCCAAACTCATATACAATCATAACAATATAAATGTAGTTGAGAGCTGTCAAAGGCAGTGCCAACAAGTTCTCCTGGCGTCAAGCACGTCGAATCACGTGTTCCCACCAAAAACAGCTGGTCCAAGTTCTGACACCACCCCACATTATTGGCGATCGATCCAGAGCACGATTGATATACTCACACCCTAACTATAGATCTTCACCAGACCACCTCCCGAGGTCAAGGCATTGACAATATCTCGATGTCCTTCGCTCTACCACAGGAGAATGCACGCCGTGCATATGCCCAATCCAGCGTACCAAGCGCCATACACCCAATCTACAACCCGCCGCCCCAAGCCTCTCCAACCACTGGGCAGCAGCCTCATGTGCCCTCCTCAACACCCTACTTCACACGACAGGTGTCGCTACCAGAAGATAATGTGAACCGCTCAGGGAGCAATGGAATGAATCCGAATACGCTCGCCACGGCGCCATCAAATGCACAACTGCAGCAAGATCACAGCACCTACCTATACCAATTGCAGCACGCCGCCGCCGGTGCACCACCAGCAACACGACCAGCCTTGCCTACTCTACAAACCTCCCACCACCCTCAGCTAAATGGAAAGCAACATCAGCAACATCAGCAGCAACAACAGCAGCAGCAGCAGCAGCAGCTTCACCAGCAAGCGAGGCAACAAACCCCGCAGCAGCAGCAGCAACCTCCGGCGCCCCAACAACAGCCTCAACAGCCACCCAGTAATGGCCATGACCCCAGTACTTCGTCCTCCTCTGCCTCGGCCTCGGCCTCTCCACAATCGAGCACTTTCCCCACACACTTCGCCCTGACACCCGACCCGAATTTGGGTATGGAAGCCCCTCCAGAAACCTCCTTCCCGACCTTCGAAGCCCTCCTCCAGTCCGTCAATGCCTGGGGCCTCGCACGCGGCTACGCCTGCGTGATTGGACGCTCAAAAAAAAAGAATAGGATCGGTCTCAAGAAGGTGCTCTTGACGTGTGACAAAGGTGGAACTTCAAAACACAACATGCTCCCTGTGGACTCCCCGGTGCGGAGACGGGCTACCACCTCGCGTAAGACAGGGTGTCAATTCAGTCTCTACGCTATAGAGACAACTATGGAGTGGCTCCTGAAGTATCGCCCAGACGGCTTATTTTGCGTGCACAACCATGGGCCTAGCAAGGGTGCCATTGATCACCCCGCGGCCAGGCGGCTTGACAGAACGGCAGTCGCGGCGGTCAAGGCGCTTCGAGATGCGGGCGTGAGCGCACAAGAGACGCTGAAACAAATCCAAGCCGCGCATCCAAACGCCGGTTATCTCCCGCGCGACATCTACAATGCGCGTGCAGCCATAGCACGGGAGCTCGACAAGCGCTCGCAGGACACGGAGGTCGACCCGGACGCGCCTCTTCAATCGATATACAAGCGCCGCTCGGCGCCGAATCCGGAGGACAAATTCCGCGAGGAGTGCAGAGCCGAGGTGACGCGCGTGAAGGAGGAGCTGGAGCAGGTGAAGGAGGAGACGAGTCGGGAGATTGAGCGGCTGAGGGCGGCGCTGGAGCAGAAGGATAAGGTAATTGAGAAGTTTGAGATGTTTATTGATATCTGCAACGGTCGCGTCATGGCGCAGCGCGAGAGGCTGGCGGATGGGGATAATGGTGCCGTCTCGTCGGCGTCGTGAGCGTGGCTTGTTTGTCTGGCTTCATGATTTTTTGATTTTTTTTTTTGCGAGCGGGCAATGAGGGCGTATTTATTGTTGGCCAGGACGGGGGACAGGGGGGGAGACGGGATAACGAAAATGGCGCTTTGGGAATATGTCTGCGGGGGATGAAAAGGTGCGGGACCTGCGGGTTTGGGGTGAGCCCCTTATAGTACGCTTTGAAGTGCTATGTACCGCCCACCCTCTCGGTAGATGAGATTTGAGGATGCAATAGCGAGATATCCAAGAATAAAAAAGGAATCAGCTCCTTCGTAGCTGTGGTTATAAGATATGCTTTTTAGTCTTGGATTGATTGCCTTGACGTGATTTTGAAATTAAATATATAAAATTTAACATGTGTGATTTTTATTATTTTTATTTACAACATTTATTTTAATCTACAGGTTTTTTTTTTAAACCAATTATTCACCCTACGTTTTGAATATATACATATTACCTAAATGGCATACTTTTATTACTTGGGACCTTATTCCAATACGTGTTGTGTGGTGGTTATTGTATATATTGGTGGTTTGGCAGGGGTCTTAATATTTAAGCATAAATATATTACCATGTGGAGAATCGTATCGCCCACATTATATACGAGAGAACTACACATCACATTCTCCGGACTGAAAACAGAATTTAAAAAGACCAATCATCATTCCAAATATGTACCATCTCAAATATCTACAACCCCATTTCCCCACTACCCCCCAGGCCCCCTTCCCCTTATCCTGATCAAGGCTTCCTAATCCCCCTAAAGAAGTCCAAAATTATCGGGCTAGCGTCAATCGGCGCCGGCGCATCCCCATGCGAATCCTGATCCGTATTATGTGTCTTCGAAGGCCAGCTATGGTCCATATCATCAATATAATACCCCGTCACCACATCCGCCCCATTACACGTATACAGCGACTTATGCACCTTCGGATCCATAAACTCTGACACCACGGGCTTGTAGTCCGCCCCGCATCCGTTGCGCACGGCCCAGGTGCTGAGCCAGTCTGGGATCATGGGGAGGGGGCCACCGCTGCCGTCTTTGGTGGGGATGTAAGGGATCTTTGGGTTGATGTTAGAAAGTAATTATTCAATCTGGGGAAGCCGTCGGGTGGCTTTTCTTTTTTTTGACTTACAGTTCCGTCCTTCGAGCCGTGGAACTCGAGAATTGGAAATGGCGAACGAGACGGGTGGCAGCTGTTATTCGGGTCCTCAACTACATCCGTATAAAACGCCCCCGAGCACGCAGCGATGGCAGCGAAATTCTTGCCGTGGTCGGGCGAGCACGCGAGCGTTCCCGTGAAGCCGCCGCCGTTGGATTTGCCGGCGGCGTAGATGCGGGAGTCGTCGATGCAGAAGGCGGTGCGGAGGTGGTCGATTAGCTCGGTGGTGAATTTCTTGTCGGAGAGGCCGGGGGTGGCGTAGCTTGGACCTTGCCAGACGCCCTGGGGGTTTGTTAGATCTGGGGGCGATTGGGGGATGGGGGGAGGGGGAAGTCGATTGACGTACATCGTAGCCATTGGGCCAGACGACTATGTGTTCTGGGTTCCAGTTGTTGTCGTCGAAGCGGTCGAGGCCGCGCTGCTTGGCGGAGGTACCGTGGGCGCCATGGTAGGAGATGATTAGAGGGTTTGGTTTGTTCTATATTTTCTGTGAGATTCCTGGCTTGAAAGAAAGAGTACAATTCCCCTCCCATAGGGCTCCCTGGGGACAGCCTCACCTCGTCATAATTCGGCGGCAGATAAACATCATAAGTTCGTGGGTACCCACCACTCTCAAGCGTCTTCCCCGTATGCGTCTGTCCCTTGAAATCACGCACAATCCCGCACCCACTCGCACGCGGCTGGAGCACTGCAGCTGTGCCCGTCTCAGCAAGGAGCAGGAGCAGCGACGCGCCCGCCAGTGGGCTGGTGAAGATCATTGTTATCTAGGTGGGTAGGTGCACTTGCTTGAAACCCAAAAATTGATCGACGAATTAAGATAGAGTGCGGTTGGACAACTTATGCGTAAATACAAGCCGACGCATGGGAAGATACGAAAATGTTTATATGGCACCCCTCCCTAGACATGTCGTCCCATGACGCTCGGCGAAGTGGTTCACCGTCTTTGCCGGCATCCCCGCACTGCTGCTATATATGGCAAGACGTGTCTTAGAGGGCCCATTGGTGCTGTTTGGGGGTGAGGTTACGCAGATCAGTGTGGATATCCGCTAAGGTTTGGTGGGGAAATGGGGGCTAAGGAAGGGGAGGATGCGAACCGAGGCAGGGGATCACGACTGTTTCTGTGGATTCGTGGATTTGTGGCTGATGGCGGGCAGATCTTGTATCTGCGAATGGAGCTGGAATAGCGCCGAGATTGGGTGATGACATGGGCGCAATTCGCTTACATGTTCAGCGTGATGTGGATTTTTGATATGGATATGCAGGGCAATTGCTTGGGACTTGGCTGAGAGAGAATAGACTCAACGGCTGACGTTTTCCGTGCACACGTATCCACAATGGCGCCAAAATAGCACCGGGTACAGTGCCGAAGAATAAAGTACGGTTTGATAATGCACACTGAGTATATCTTTAAAAGTAACGCCTACTGTATCATGAATGCGCCGACCTGTAGACCTGGTCTAAACCCCCCTGTGCCCCCCCAATCATAATATCATCCCTCATCACATAGGTCACCACGTGTGATCGGAACCGTCTCTGGTCTTACTCCTGGGCAGCAGTCCAGTCGCTCCAGCGCTTATACTCCTCGTACTCCACACTCTCCTTCCTCCCTTGATACCTCACGACCTTCAGCTCCCCCACATCCCTCCAGCTCCCCCCCTTCCTCCACCCCGCCTTCCTCACCAAGCTTTCCAGCGTTTCCTCCTTAGTCCACCCCTGCTCCACCGCCACATCAGGCAAATACGTAGCACTGTACCTCTTATGATGATGGTGAAAGCTGATCTTAATCCCATGGACCCCCAACTCCCAATCCAGCGGCTCCGCACAAGTTTCGAAGTTCGTCAGCAGCGTGACCGCCACCTCGAGCGCGGGCAGCTCGCGCGCCACAATGGGATTGAAGCGGTTATCGCTGTGCGCGGCCGCGAGCGCGTACGTAGCGAGTCCCGTGTCGAGAGGCTGCGCCTCGAAGGTGCCGATGCAGCCGCGCAGCTGCCGGGACTGGTGGGGCGGCGTGAGGATGTTCCAGGTCACGAAGAGCGGCGTGGAGGTTAGGGCGCTGCTGGATTGCGCGGAGCGTGTGGAGAGGGATTGCCCGATGGGGTGGTAAGGTGAGGGGACGGATGTGGATGGGCGAGAGGGTGGTGCGGAAGTGCCGGCGCTCTGGGGGGTGAGGGGCGTTGGGGAGCGGAGAGAGGTGGATGAGCTCGAGCCCGACGAGGGGGTTGCGGCTGAGAGACTGCTGGGGGTTGGGATCTTGAGGGTGTCGTCGATGGTGGAGTCATCTTCGGCCTCGTTGGCTTCGTTGTCGGAGTTGCCATCGTCGCTGCCTTTGGGGTAGTCGGGCCAGGATTCCTCGATGGCCGAGAGGGCGATGGGCGCGCGGTTTTCGAGGTTCGCCGCGAGGGTATCGAAGCAGTAGAGGCAGTGAGCGACGCTGGCCATGGCTGCGTTGGGGACTGTGGTATTGCTGGTTGTGGAGTTTGGGGTCGTTCGTCGGCCGAGGCTGAAGAGCGAGGGTACGCGGAGAAAGCGGGGTTGAAGAGCGGGGTTTGAGGGGTGATAGATGAAGGGATGGAGAGCTGAACTCAAAACGAAGGCTTGTGTTGTTTAAAGACAAGGGCTAAGGGCAAAATGAACGAATTATGCAGAGGATATGGGGTCGTGTCGGTGCCTGGTATGTCCTATTGAAGTAGTTATGGCACCGAGTAAGAACCGAAGTGGACTCGAATGCAGGGTGTCGTGGGTGGTCGGTAGATCTGCACAGCCTTATTGAAGGCGGCGTGGCGTTATTCCTTAAATTCTCTGTGGCTGACCAATCACGACGGAAACCGACCGCCACCCCCCCCCATAAAACCCATAAAATCCATAATACCCAAACCCACTTGGACAAAATCCTTCTGGGGGATTTTCAGGGCAAAGTTGGTTTCCCATGTACTAAGTTGCCCGCCCGCCATAATAAGCACTCTATGAAAAATGCCAATAAGCACAAAATAGGCAATTCCGATACTTACTGGTGCTGCGCCAGTAGGGATACGCGCACTACTCGCGGAACTCTACCAGAATGCCGAAGCTGGTTGCGAGGGATTCCCCTGACTCTAGCCTCTCCCATGCAGGCACTCTTGCACGTTTGGACCCCACAAGTTTATTTCACGGGGTTTCGGTCGGGGTTTATACATCTGTTGACCCTTGACCGCAGCCTCATGGGAGACACTTTTGCTCATTGGGAAGGTGGCTGTCGCGGTTCTCGGCGATGTGGATCACCATGCAGTCCGTGCTATGGCTAATTGCTAACGTGCCGTCTGCGGTGGGAAGAGATCATTCCTTAATATGTCAAGGGATTGCCGGCAGGTTTCATGTATGCCGACCAAAGGTGCGTCGGTATGGCACTGAGTAAGTGCCGTACCTTTGCATGGTCACAGAATAGAGCGATGATGGCACTGGGCGAACCCCTGTGGGGTGAACCAATGGGTGATATTCCATGTTTCAATTGATTTTGGAGGAGGCTATAAAGCCATACCGAAAGCCTGATGTTTTGTCAAGATAATTATCTGTTGTGTTCTCAATCAGTTTTTAATTAATTCCCAGTATACTTAGCCAATTATACGTTCTCAAAATGAAGTACTCTATCGCAGCTGTTGCCGTGGCGGCGTCCCTTGCCTCTGCCTACGACCTCCCAGAGAACCTTTCTCAGATCTACAAGAACCACAAGGTATGTTGAACGTGATCAAGCCGGGCCACCTATCATCCATTTCTCACACGCTGCACAGGCCGGAAACTGCGGTAATAAGCTTCAAGGGGGCTTCACTGATGGCAGCGGCGAAGCCTCTTTCGCCTACTGCGGCGACGTTGACGGAGCCATCTTCATCCACAGCAGTGGCAATGGGGGTCAATACGCCAATATGGACATCGACTGTGACGGCGCCAACAGACAGGCCGGAAAGTGCGCCAATGACCCTACCGGACAGGGCACAACGGCCTTCAAATCCGAGGTTCAGGAGTTGAACGTCGGCCTTGACGACCTGGATTCCAACCTGCACCCATACGTCGTATTTGGAAACGAGGGGGAAAGTCCCGAGTTTATGCCAAAGGACCATGGAATGGAGCCACTAAGTGTTATGGCCGTTGTGTGCAACGATCAAGTCGTCAGTGTAGTGAATCCATTGCATTGGGTGATAGTGCTAACTTTTTCCGTAGTACTACGGCATCTGGGGAGATACTAACGGCTCCACCTCCGTTGGCGAGGCTTCTATTTCCCTGGCCGATTTGTGCTTCCCAGACGAGGATCTCAATGGCAACAAGGGCCATGACCAGAAGGACGTCCTCTACATTGGATTCCCTGGCTCTGCTGCCAGACCCGGCCCCGACACCAAGTGGACTGCCGGCAACCCAAGAGACTTCGAGGAGAGCATCAGGGAGGTTGGAGACAAGCTTGTTGCCGGACTCAAGGCTTGAATTGGAGTGCCTGTGTGATGTTAGCTTGGAAATAGTGAGCATTTGTTGGAGGGGGGTGTAGTAGTTTTGGGTATGATTGAACGATGTTGTATATTGTTAAGACATATACTTGTAAATGAATGAATACATATTATCAGCATATACTCAGCATGACTATAAATCTGACGCTGCATCTCGTGCTATCTGTGACTTAAATTCTCTCATAAGCTTGATGAAGCCAATACAACTTCGCATCGAGAGATCTGTGATGGCGATCTACGGATCGGACAGTGCGTTGCTTAGTGTACTTGCTCATAACAAGGTATCCGACGTGGCGCTTTTCGGCTTTATTAAGATCAGATGAGGCCGTGATTAGTTGGAATATAGAATGCAGCGCAGTATGAGTACAGTAAGATGTTCCTGGACGCGGAGTTTCGGACAAGCTATGGGTGTGCAGTGTACGGTAATCGACCGAAGACGGCAGCTGGGATGGGACTGGGATACACAATGGGGTTGGAAACGTCCCCTGAGGGTCATTTCGGGGAACCAGGGTCCAGGCACCACAGTGCTACGCGAGTACTAGCACACACTACCAAACACACTACCGCGCACCATTCACACCACCCCACCAACGCTAAATTAGACTCAACCCGCGCCACGAATCCCTCTGGTTCCTTGTTGAATCATCCATCCGCGCTTGTGTATCATCGCCCGCCATCTCCAATTATCCCATACAACTGCCGATCCCTATGGTTGCGACAGCGGGTGACCTGCACTCATTGGTGCTACTATGTGCTACCATGCCAAAGCAATGTCAATTGCAGGATCTCTGAGATCGACATTCCCGCTCCACATTGTCCTCGCGACGGGTTTGGCATATGGCATCTTCAAGTCTTACGCCCGTACAATCTTCGTACGACAAGGAGCTGAAGATAGTGCTGACCGGGAATCTCAAACCAGCCTTCCCGCGCGCGACTGATCATGCTGCAGTGCATGTAACTTAGTCCTCTCCTACTGGGTCTACTCGACAACGTGCCTTCGTTAGCCATGGATAGGTTCCGAGCGCCTCCCCTGGTTCCGAGGATTGACGCCAATGGCCCAAGTCAGGTACTGCGACCCGTATGGTCACCAAGGATGCGGTAGGTTCTGGGTGCACTGTTGCGGGGGCTGAAAGCTAGCTCTCTTTCTAGCAATACGGTATAACGGTGTTAGAACGGCGAGGACGCCGAGGTGCGCCGGGCATGTTCGATGTTGGCCGTCCGAAGAAGAAATCATATATATAAGGTAAGTTCCCTCTTCTGGTCTCTTGGTAACGGGCCTCAAGAGAGCTATTTTTATATTTGTTCTTCTCACATTTTATCTCGCATCTGTGCCATTGTCCTATGTTAGACTGAAAGCGTCTTTTATTTTTATTACCCTCCGATACAATGCGGGGTCTTTTAACTTTTGCATCGGTGCTCCCCTTGTCATTGGCAGCTGTGGTTCTTCGTGATGTCGCGTAAGTATCACTATGATGTGTATATCGAGTATGGTCTCTAATGCTTTGTCAAAATAGCGATGATGCACGCCTCCAAAAACCCCATCCTAATGCCTTGCTAGCGAGAGCGGCATGCACTGGTCCTACTCCAAGCAAGCCTTCAAAGTACTTTCTTGAAGAGCAGGACCATGCCGGCGAAGCAAGAGGGATTCCACTGTACACTGACAACAACGAGAAATATCCCGTGTTCAGGAACGTTCTTGACTTCAAAGCTGTCAATGATGGTACAGGAGACCAGACCGGGTATCTTCAAGATGCCATGAACTCGGATGGCAATGGCGGTTCCCGTTACAAGAACGGTTTAACGACCAGGCCAGCCGAGGTTTACCTCCCAGGTGGAACTTACCAAATCTCCAAGACCTGGGATCTCCGCGTGGGCACCATCATTGTGGGCGACCCAAATGATCCCCCAGTCATCAAGGCGTCGGCCGATTTCGATGGTGATACGGTTGTTAACGGGTTCGATTTTGGAGTCGGTGCGCCGGAGACGAGTTTCATGACGCTCTTGAAGAATGTTGTCATTGACACAACTGCCATTGACAAGTCCAAGGCTGTCATGGCCCTTGCCTGGGGTGTTGCCCAAGGCGCGGGAATGTCGAATGTTAAAATTGTGATGCCCGAGGACTCTACTGGGCATACTGGAATCGTTCTCAAAGGCGGTTCCACGATTGCTGTGACTGATGTGGTAAGTCTTAATCAGAGCTATTCTCGCATGTTATAATACTAACATGTACCAGAATATCCACGGTGGTGCTGTTGGTATCCAAAACTCGAACCAGCAGGTCAACTTCAAGAACATCTATTTCAACCGCACTTCTACTGCCTACAGCGGCACCGGCGGCTGGACGTCTCTTCTTCAGGGTGTCACTTTTGACACCTGCGGACACGGTGTCGATCTTACCATCGAAGGCCACACAGGATCGCTGGTCCTCCTAGACTCCAAGTCGATCAATTCCGGCCCAGTTGTCAAATTCGCGGACTCATCCAACGACAACGGTGACCGCAACAACCAGATCGTCATCCAGAACCTCCAGCATGACACCACGAACCCCATCGCCGTCAAGGCCGATAACACCGTCGCGCTCGAGGCAGCCGATACCATTGACACCTGGGTGTGGGGTAATGCCGATCCCGACCAGTACGTAACTGGCAATCAGTACAAGACGGTCCGTCCCGACGCCCTTCTCAAGGATGGGAAGTACTTCACGAAGGAGGCCCCCACCTACGGCGAGTTCGAGAGCGATCAGGTCGTCAACGTCAAGAGTGTTACAGATCACCCAGTCAAGGGTGATGGAAAGGCAGACGATGCTGCGTCTCTGAATGCTATTCTCCTCGATAATGCCGCCAACTGCAAAATCACGTGAGTAGCTTTGCCACTGAGTCTGCGGTTCAATTCTGACAATAATTGCAGGTACTTCCCATACGGTGTGTATATTGTAAAGGATACGCTCTACATTCCTCCCGGATCCCGGATCATCGGTGAGGCATGGGCTGTTGTGTCTGGTAAGTTTTGAAACAGGTGTGTGGCTGAAGTCTGAACTAACATTCCTCCCAGGGGCTGGTGATAAATTCAAGGACGCCTCAAACCCCACGGCTGTTGTACAAGTCGGCAAGGATGGCGAGACCGGTATCGTCGAAGTCCAAGATGTTCGATTTACCGTTTCCGAAGTCCTCGAAGGCGCCATTATCCTCGAGGTAAACATGGCCGGCGCCCCCGGCGATATCGGATTCTGGAACACCATCGTCACCATTGGCGGCACAGCCGACACCGCCATTCACGAGTCCTGCACCGACCAAGATACCCACAGCTGCAAAGCCGCCTTCCTCGCCGTCCACCTAACCAAATCCTCATCCTCCTACTTCCAGAACCTCTGGGCCTGGACCGCAGACCACAATGTCGACGGCGGCCCCAACCAGATCATCGCCACCGGCCGCGGCGTCCTCGTCGAAGCCACCAAGGGCACCTGGCTCGTAGGAAGCGGCTCAGAGCACCACTGGCTGTACAACTACAATTTCGGCCAAGCCGAGAACGTCTTCGCTGGCCTCCTCCAAACCGAGACACCATACAACCAAGGCTACGATGCTACCCTCACCCTTCCCGACCCCTGGACCGCAGAGACCGCGTACCACGACCCCGACTACACCTGGTGCGCCCAGGACGACCAAAAGTGCCGCACCGCGCTCGCCGTCAACGTCGACGGCGGAAAGGACATCTTCCTCTACAACTCCGCATCATGGGCGTTCTTCCACGGCCCCTGGGACGGATCGTACAGCAAGACGGCGTGCGACGGGACTTGCCAGACGAATATGAACCGTGTGGCGAATAACCCGGATAATCTGGCGTGGTATGCGATTAATATTAAGTCGGCGGATACGCTGGTGTTTGATGGGAAGGGGAACCCGTCGAAGGAGAATAATCCGGGGAGCTGGGGAGGGAATTTGGTGGCGTATAGGGTGTTTGCTAAGGCGGCTTAGGGGAGGGGGGATAGGTAGGGACTTGTAGAGATATCTGTTGGTTAGCGAGCGGGATGTAGTTCGTTGGATAGACAAGTAATGATATTATGAAAACAATAATCTGCAGTCGTGCGTGGTCAATTGCGCCAAATCTGACTTGAAACTTTTCAATCCCAGTGGCATGGCGTGAACACATTTAAAATCGACCAATTGAATCCTTCGGCATAAGTCCCTTTGGCATTGTTCTTCCTCACCATTCCGCTCAATCACTGGCCTTATACCTGGCCCTATACTCCTCCATCCTCTTCACATCCTCCTCACTCCCCTTCCCCCTCAACAACTCAATCAAATCCCCCAACGTCGCAATACTCGCCGTCCTCACCCCAAACTCGCCCCTAATCTGCCCCATCGCGCTCCCCCTCGCCTCCCCATCATCAATCCCCTCCTTCTCCTTCGGCCCCGGCATCTTCTCCTCGCGATCAAGCGCAACCGCGAATCCGACCACGGTTCCACCCTCCCTCGCGACCTTGACAAGCGTATCGCGCATCGCGGTGCCGGCCGTAATCACATCATCGATGACCAGGACATTCTTCCCCTTCAGCGCGGCGCCGACGATCGACCCTCCCTCGCCGTGGTCCTTGACCTCCTTGCGATCGAAGCTGTAGGAGACGTTGGCCCAGGTCTCGGGGTCGAGACGGTGGAGCTCGAGAAGCGTGGCGCATGCGAGGGGGATGCCTTTGTATGCGGGGCCGAAGATGACGTCGGGCTTGGGGACGGACGGGTTGGCGGCCAGGAAGGAGACGATGGTGTGAGCGTAGGCGGTTGCGATGGCGGAGAGGAGAGGGGCGGAGTGGAAGGAGCCGGCGTTGAAGAAGTAGGGGGATTCTGTGGGGGGGGGAGGATGTTAGAGGATGTCGCGCAGAGAGAGGGGGAATGGGAGGGGAGGAACGTACTACGGCCGGATTTGAGGGTGTAGGTACCGAAGGTGAGGACGTTGGCGGAAAGGCAGGACTCAAGGAAGGCGGTCTTGTAGGCTGGGATGGCGGGGGCTGAGGCGGCCATTGTGACGGGTAAATGCGGTTCTTGGGTTGGAATGAGAAGAAGGTTTGGACTTGAAGTATCAGTGGTCTTGTGCTTTTTTAAAGTTCGGAATATACAAAGTTATCTTCACCCCACCATGTGCGGCCGCTAGGGCCAAGGTGGGGTTAGATAAGCATTGTCGTCCCGACGAAAGACATGTGCGGGTAGTTTATTGATAAACTACCCGTAGTTATAATACGGGTTAGGTAGATCTATCCTAAATGCTAAATTAATAGTTTATCTATATCGTAATATAGGGGATTAGTAGGGAAATGATGCTAAGGTGCAGTATATATGTTCTGTTAAGTAGTGATGGTTATAATTACAAATGATATAATTCTATGTTCTACCCCGTCGCTCACCCCTGCTATTCTAACAATCGTAGCTATCTATTGTTACAAGGAAAAAAGACAAATCATGATTCTCATGCTACCATAAGCCACGGCATCAACCGCGGATACTCGCGGTGCTTCTCAAGATCACCGTGGGCCAACGCTGTCACATCGTCTCTTTACACCACTGCAGCGATGTGGTTATCGATGAAACGATCCGCCTCTCTCTTTAGCATCAAGATACAACTCGCAACAACAAACGCCTCTACACGCTCGGGGCTGTCGTCGTTCCACATGCTAAGATCCATCATCAAGCGGCCCCCATTGCCGCCCGAGTACTGCCTCGTGCCAGGGGTGCGGAACTCGTCGTTGCGAATAAGCTGCGCGATGCGTGAGCCGCTCTTGCTCTTCCCGTCGATCCGCTCCATTACAAGGAGCGAATCGGCGTTGCAAGCTGCTTGCTCCTCTCTGGTTCCGTAGCGCCACTCGAACTTCCCGAGCGATGTGTCAAAGACCTGCCCGCGCGAGACCATCGAGCGACTTTTCACTTCGACCAGCTCCCCGCGCACATTGTCGTTTTCGATGGCCTCCTCGACGGAGACGACGGAGTTGGTGGGGAGGATGCGCATCCGGGGGTGTCTCCCCGGGCCGATGCGGTAGATGGTGGAGATGAGAGTGGCGTGGGGATCAGAGGCCCGGACGAGGGCGCACGAGTTGGAGTTCTTCTTGAGGCGCATAGAGGCGTACTCGGCCTCGTTGGATTTGGGCCGGAAGACAAAGATGTTCTCCAGCGTCCGGCTGGTAAGCGCCTGGTTCACGTCATATCCGATGGCTTGGATTTGGAGGTGGTTTGTTGGAGTGAAGTTGTTGGAGTAGTCTGGCGGAGGGTGCATGTCACTGTCGGACTTGGACGATTTTGATAATGATGAAAAGATACCCATGTTGGAGGAAGATGTGGTTGTATGTTGGTTAGTGATGATGGAGATTTTACAGTTGTTATATACAATACCAGTGGCGCAGCATTGGCACCGCCCCAAATCCAAGTGCTGTTGATTTGGGATTTGGGATTTGGAGATGGAGTGAATATCTTGGGGAGCGGCACATTTGACTACAATAGGTTAGTGGTGGTGTTAGTGCCGGAAAAAGAGTTGTTGCGGAGATCTTTGGTAGGCGTAGTGACGCATGGGGCGCTTTTCATGCGCGCCCATGCATGGTTATCACCGTCGCTCAGCCTACTCTTTGTCGTAATTGCTGTGAAATCTGCATGCTATAAATGAGTAATGTAACTTTACAGATAATGGGAGGGGGGATTTTACGGATTTCACAGGAGACGGGAGATTTCACAGGAGGTCATGGATATCACAGCCTAGGTAACTACCTAGAACCTCAAAGCTAGCTTCCCTAGGTAGAGTCTCTGGGATGAGAATGTGTCACATCACCTCCTACTCCGCTAAACTACAGATTCCATCCAAAAAGAAATAGCATCGATTTTGTGAAGTTAGGAGGGTTGTTAAGACGTTGAGAAGCACATCCTCTCATTATTCCTCTTCGTTAAGTGTCACGCTTAAGGTTGCCGCGAACGTGGTTTTGTATCCCTTAAACCGCCGGCTTTTCCCGTCCCAAGGCACGACCGTGTCATACCCATGATGTCCCTTCTTACTCATACCTTTTAGTAGTCTTCGAACCCCCTCCCAAGACTTGAGCGGTTGCTGCGACGATATACTCGCCGCGTTGACACGGCCATATGCAAATACATTCGCAATTAGAGCTGCAGCAACCGGTGTTGCCATAGACGTTCCCGACATGTATTTTGCCGCGCCTTTCAGCTTCTTGTCGGTAAGGAGCACTCCTTTCTTTTGGTTCGAGTTCGGATTGACATTAGCAAACGTGGGCCAAGTCGACAGCACGTTTACGCCAAGGATACTAAAATTAACATTATCGGTGCGTGGAGGTGGTGTGAACGGGGCTGGGATGCCATCACCGTCGGACGCATTGATACAGAACACGTGCATGTCGTTTGCTGGGAAGGTGACGCCTCTTCTATTCCCATCATTCGAAGCGGCTGCGCATAGAATAACTTGCTTCCTATAAGCGTTGAAGATTTGGGCCTCGACATCTGGATATGGAGCCTTCAACCCAAATGACATTGAGATAACGTCAACTTTCCATACGTCAATGGCATATTTCAGAGCCTACTCACCTTGGTAAGTGTCTTTCTAGAGCAGGGTCAGGGCCATACCAACCTTTGCTACTCTTTCCTTCATATGCTCGTCATTCCGGCAACTTTCATTCGTTTCTGCGATGCGTCCGATGTAGAGCTCGGCGTTTGGGGCGTAGCGCAGTAAAATCCCCGCTACGTGAGTGCCATGACCATCGTTGTCTTGCGGAGCAGCATCTCCACTATCAGAAAGGAAGTCTTGATAGCCTCTATCATAGAGATCAAGTCCAGGCCACCGTTCCTTGATATATGCGTGTTCAGCATCAATTCCAGTGTCAAGGATTGCAACTTTAATTCTCGGTTCACTGTCGTCTTGGGAGCTTTTTGACTGAAGGAAGCGACAAAATATGTTGAAGTCCCTCATCCACTTTTCTGTCGAAATCGAACTGCGACAGTAGTTGGTCAGCTACGAAATATACGGACTCGGAGGTCCATCCGCTTACCGTTCTGCATCCTCTGCGTCAAATAGCCTTGATTCGGCATCGTCGAACCCAGAATCAAGCTCCTCAGGATGCGGTAGAATGGTTGGAAAAAAGTTCGACTCGTCGCTCTCAGTGCCCAGTGTCGCACCTGACAATGCTAGGCTAGGACCAGTCCTCCCTTCGACGAAAACTCCACAGTGCCAACTGTTTAACGCAGCAACCATTCTGTTTTTCTTAAGAATTGAACCGAAGGCTCGATACCACCGTCCGCGAGCCCGAAGCTTTTTCGTGGTCACAGAAACCTTAACCCTCAGCGAGACCACGGCGAACGCATGGCGCCAGTGTTTTCGAGCTCGGCAGGCCTTAACGCGAAGCGTCATTCTGACCACGATTAGTACCCTTAGAACTGTCCTCTCCCACCGTCTCCGAGCTCGTATAGCCTTTCCGATACGTGCAACTCTGACTACAAGTAGAACTTGCACAATTACTTCACGCCATCGTCGCAGCGCTTGATCACTCTTAATAAGAGATTCCATCTCGGTGGCTAGGGTTTCTTCCAAATTTTCCTCGGCCTTGCGATGGACGAGTCTCTTGCCTGAAGCATTGAGTCTGACGACTAGTAGTATTACGACATTTGCTTCGTGCCACCTTCTTTGAGCTCGCTGGCAGCGTCGATATTTTGCAACTGCTGTGCTGTTAACAATGAACAATGTCACGGCTATCGCCTGGCGCCATCTTCTTTGAGCGCGCTGTCGTCGGCAGCGCTTCGAGGTGGCGCTACACTTGACCACAAACCGCACAGCAGCACTGATTATACGCCACCTCCCCCAGGCGCAAATTTTCGCATTAGACACAACATCAGTAATACATTGTTCGACGTGTTCGATCGTCATCGGTACCTCCAACCCTTTCCTTTGTCTAGTCTTAACAAGTTCTAAGACTTGTTCGTATAAGGCCTTCGCTTCTTTTGTACCCCGGCGCAACGCTGCGTCTTCCGCAAGATTTTCCAGAGCATCAATGATGTCGCAGTGATCGGATTCGTTAGAATAAAGACTTATAGCTTGTTTCAGAGCTTGTCGATCAAAGAGTTCTTTTTCATTGTATCGTCTGAGGTCATAGAGAGCTAACGAGAGATTCCTAAGGACAGGGAGAGTTTGTCGCTCATAGGTCCCGCCGCAATTAGCAAAATACTGCAACTTCGCATTAAGCAAGTCCACGCTTTCCTCGCACTTGGCGGCAGCGAAGTGCTCTTCATTTTGCTTCAGCAACGTTTTCGCCAACTCATGGCCCGCATTTGCCCTATGCCTTTCATATTTAGGATCTTGCACTCTCTTCCACCTCTCCCAGGTTTCTCGTTGGTGTGTCTCTGCCTCTTTGTAGTCCTCACAGTAAAACCTGCAGGTACCATAATGGCCGCGCAGCTTCAGCACCGTTATGTCCTCAGGGCTACTGCTCTTCTCCTTTATCGATATCAACTCGGCAAACGACAGGCTGGCAGCTTCGAAGTTCTTGCTACGCTTGAGCTGGAGGGCATGGTTGGAGCGGGTCTCGAAGCTCTGTGGCGGCTGTGTGGAGACGCGGCTCCGTGCCGGGTGTGCGGAGACGCGAGACATTTGCCGGCCCTGTGGGAGATGTTCGTCGCGAATATCGGACGATTAGGCGGTACGTTGTGAGATGGATGAGTATGGATATCGCACTGTCAAGTTGGAAGCCCACTGTGACGCAAAGAGTGCTCGGTGGAGAGGTCCGACGAGACCAGGCTGTGGACGCCTAATGATACCAATAAGCGCCGCAGCGGGACTCCAACCTGTAGTGTGCGACTGATATCACGACCACGACCAAGGTGCCGCTACCCTTCCTCGCAAGGCTCAGAAGTCAAGAAGTCACCATGGCGACGACTAGTTTCGATATGCCCCAAGGCTGCCTCTCAACTCAGTTCGAAGCATCGGAGCTTCACACGCGAAAGCCGCCAATTGGCTGTTCCCTGCAACAACCCTGTCTTGCACGGGCCGGCCCTGAGTGTCCCGCCACTCACTTACTCAATGTGCGCCGGCGATCACCCAGCCAACCTTCGTTGGAGCCTCATGGCGAAATGGCATGTAACTGAGTAGGTATAAACAGGACTATCTCTCCTCACAGGGAATCAATCAAGTCGTTGACTCTAACCATAACTTGCAACATTCCACATGGGGCAGGTGGGACAGGCCGGGAGTGAACTCCCCGTTACCCAAAGGCTATCAATTCCCTGGGAGCCTACTACATTGAAGACTGTTTTTATCCCTCTGTCGTCGCAGACAGATGCTCCTACTATACAGCATCATCATCCACATCTTCAGCCTCGCTCATCCGGAGCTAATTTCCCCGACACGCTCGGCGCGATCATCGGCTCTGTTGTGGTATTCGCTGTCCTCCTCTTAATCCTCTGGCGCTGCTGCGCTTATAACGATGGCAATTCTGGACGAACTTCGAGTTTGCGTTCTAGGAGCCCTGGTCCTCCTAGAGGACCTCTACCGATGATGGCAGAACATCCCGCCTCTCTCCCTCTGTCACAACAGGGTTCCTTCCCGCCTCCCCCGCCAGATATACATCTACCCGAAGATGGATCACAAGAGGAGGCATTTAGTTTAGAGTCGGACAAAGGCACAGATTACGACCCTAAACCGCATCGTCGTCCGCTACTAATCAGAGTCCTAGCGGGCCAACAGCCGCTCCTAGTAAGTGTCATAATTAATCCCGTGGATAACAAGACACTATACTCACTATGGCTTAGAGTGTGCCTCATCGGACGCAAGAACGTTAGCAGCAGGGGCCCAAAACATAGTTATACTAGGTAGATGTGGTTACAAAGGAAAAAATAGCGACTCGCAGTGGTAGCTTGTAAGGTTTGGCCTAACATAATGGTAGTTCTATATCGTTCGAACAAAAGCAGCGCGTTCAAAAATATTTTATTATTAGGCTTGTGTTTAAGGCTTAGAATCTTTGTCGTTTAAGCTGACAACTTTAAAATCGAAGAAACAATCCGTTTTATGGGTCACCTAGAGCAATTTGGGCTGTGGCTAAGGTTATAGAGCATGGTTAATCTGAGCAATGGTATCATGGCATGCAACAACAGACGAAATCCTAACAATAGCTAGGCTTAGCTTAATTGGCAGCTACAGACGAATAAATATCTTCTGGGATAAGGACCTGGCACTCGTTGCTGTCCCATTCATCCTCGACGACTAAGGCCTCAAACTTGGAAGGCTTGAAATCGGATCCAAAATCCCAACTTTCTAGCATCACCGTGTCGATTTCCACAGGCTCATCACAATCCTCGTCGGATTCATCTTCATCACTGTTAACTTCATCATTGAGGCCCGCGAGATCTCCCCCAATAACTTCCTTCGAGTCAAGTTGTTTCGATCGCCACTGCACAAAGATTTTCCGCAGCCGATACGCAAACACAAAATCGGAGCAGTCCTTGAACGTCTCCTCTTCCTTCGTTTCTTTCTCAATGCTTGCTTTTGGTCCCACTTGGAATGGTGCTCCCATCTCTCCTTCAGCTCCAATGCCACGGGTCTTTTTTTGAGCAAAACTCGCCCCACGCGCCACCTTCACGCCTGTTACCATGTAGGCAGATTTAGTTAACCCAAGCCGCTTATTCTTCTCGAAGAAGTCTTTCACGGCATCCACGCCCATCACGCTCTTACACACATATGTTGCATCCGGCTCAATGAACTCAGTCTCCAGCTTCCTTATATTCCACGTCACTGCATCTTTGCGTGAAAGAGTGCCGGCCCCGCTTCCGCTAACAGGTCTACCGAGCTGGGCAAGGAAAGTGGCGCAGAGGCCGAGCGAGCCGCAGATTTTAGCTTCACGCTCGAAAGTGAAGTCGGATTTCCAGGCAGAGTGGATGGGAGGGAGGGGCTGTTGCGGAGGGCTGAGGCCGCGGTGGGGTTCTTTGAGGCTAGAGATGATTTGGCCGAGGCGGATGAGGCTGCTGGGGCCTGGGGTGTAGTCGGTGCTATTGAGGAGGAAGTACGTTTTTTGGTCGCGCATTGTACAGAGGCTTTCGGAGAGCTTGAAACCGAGTGTACAAAGTCTTAAGGAATAAGGTATTAAAAATTTAAATCTGGGAGAGTTGCGACACTGGAGTTAGTTCACCCTATAGAAGACGGGATGATGTTACGCGAAGTGATGACGGACGCGGATGAGTTGGCAAAGTGGATGAGGTGGGTGTTTCGGTGGTCGCATTGCTGCCCAGACCTAATAACTGGCTTCGGCTACAAATGCCGCGGTCACGGCCAGTTCCACGAATGATTGGGCACCAACACAAGGGGAAAACCGGCATTTGGATTCTACGTTTATAGTATCTATTTTAAGTTGTCTGGCGGGGTTGCCCGGTGGGGTGTAAATTGTGTGGGGTAGTACCTTTGACAATAAATCATAGAATCGGACGTAACGCACCAATTGGCATTGGATTGGAATTTTGGCTAAAATGCCTGCTTGATATTAGAGTATCTTGAGCAAGAGATAACCGCGCCGTATATCATTTTCCAATTAAGATGGTTCTAAGATGGAGGGGAAAGCTAGATCAGAATGCATATAAAGGCCATGCCGCAACCTCAATCATCATGGTTTTATCAGCATCGTGGAGCCTTTCCACTTACCCCAATTCAACATGATTTACAGTCAATTTCTCACCGTTTTTATTACAGTTTTTATTACAGTCGGGCTTAACGCCCTGACAACTGCAGGCCAAGCAGTCCCACCTGTTACAACTGAGGAAGGCGTGTCTGCCTATGCCTTCGACATCAGCCAAATTTCACTGAGCAGTGGCCGGTGGTTAGAGAATCAGCTAAGAACTGAGAGCTACCTGAAAGATGTTGATGTTGAACGGATGCTCTACAACTATCGAGCTAACCACAAGCTCTCTACCAATGGCGCCGCAACCAATGGAGGCTGGGATGCGCCTGACTTTCCCTTCCGGACTCACATGCAGGGGCATTTCCTCACAGCATGGTCGCACTGCTATGCCGTCACTGGAGACGACTCATGCAAAGAGAGGGCCGTAGACTTTGCAGCGGAGCTTGCAAAATGCCAAGCAAACAATGCTGCGGCGGGCTTTAGTACTGGATACTTGTCTGGATTCCCGGAATCTGACTTTGATGCCCTCGAGGCGGGTACTCTCACCAGCGGCAATGTCCCGTACTATGTCGTCCACAAATTAATGGCCGGTTTATTGGATGTGTGGCGACACATTGGCGATACGACGGCTAGAGATGTCCTACTTTCCCTGGCGGGCTGGGTGGACACACGCACCAGTAAACTGAGCACCACTCAGATGCAAAATATGATGGCTACCGAGTTTGGCGGTATGAACGAAGTCTTGGCTGATATTTACCACCAGACGGGCACAACCAAGTGGCTTACAGCAGCCCAGCGCTTTGATCATGCTGCTGTCTTCGATCCCCTCGCCTCAAACCAAGACAAACTCGATGGCTTACACGCAAATACGCAAGTGCCGAAGTGGATTGGGGCAGCGCGTGAGTTCAAGGCCACCGGGACGACACGATACAGAGATATTGCACAAAATGCATGGGATATAACCGTTAACAAACATTCGTACGCCATTGGCGGAAACAGCCAAGCAGAGCACTTCCACGGCCCTAACGCAATTGCCCAATATCTGACTGAAGACACTTGCGAGGCATGCAACACATACAATATGCTCAAGTTGACTCGCGAGCTATGGGTGATGGACCCTTCCAGCGTCGCCTACTTCGACTATTACGAGTTGGCATTGATGAACCATCTAATTGGTCAGCAAAACCCGAGTGACAGCCACGGCCATATCACCTACTTCACTCCTCTAAACCCCGGAGGACGTCGTGGTGTTGGTCCAGCCTGGGGTGGCGGCACATGGAGCACAGATTACGACTCGTTCTGGTGCTGTCAGGGCACAGGCGTTGAAACAAACACCAAATTAATGGACTCAATCTATTTTTACGATAGCTCATCACTATACGTCAATTTATTCGCACCCTCTGTGTTGAAGTGGACACAGCGGGGTCTCACCGTCACGCAGACTACGACATACCCGGTGACTGATACCACTACTCTGGTGGTCGACGGTACTAGTGATGAAGACTGGGCCATGAGGATTAGAATTCCCCAGTGGTCATCAGGCGCCGAGATCAGCGTTAACGGCGAGAAACAGGATATCAGCGCGGAGTCTGGTACTTACGCTGTGCTCTCCCGTTCATGGACTTCTGGGGACACCGTCACGATCCGCCTGCTAATGCAACTGAGAACTGTGCCTGCACAGGATAACGCAAACATTGCAGCTATAGCATATGGACCAGTTATCCTCTCTGGAAACTACGGTAGCACTTCCCTCAGCGCATCGCCAACTCTCACGCTCGGCTCAATTAGTCGAGGCTCAGGGCTGGCATTCACTGCAATCGCAAATGGTCAGTCGGTGGACCTCAGCCCGTTTTATGATGCCCACGGCTACAACTACAACGTGTACTGGCAAATTAGCGGTCAGTTGCCAACCGTGTAACGCTGAAAAGCCAATGACCTACGGTGGTGACTGGTATGTATGAGTCAGATTTAGTTGGTGTAGTAAGGGGTTAGTGAAATAAACGATATTACAGGGCCTTATTGCTAGTAGCACTCTCCAATATGTATGAAATGCTGCCATGAGTTGAGAACGAGGCTCACATCCTTGCTGCGATTGCGTTGTGATTTAGTCGTACGTCAACTTATTCTTATTCTATTCCGACGGGTTCTTAATCCTATCATGGGCTAGTAGCATCTGAACTATTCCTGTGTACCCTTTACTAGTAGCAGCGCTTAGAGGTGACGCGCCGCCGCCATACACACTTGGGTTAACACCTTTGTGGGCAAGCAATAGTTTAACAATCCCTTCGTATCCGTTTGAAGCGGCTATCTGTAGCGCTGTGTGCCTGTTTGGCAAATACCGGAAATCCGGGATAATATCCTTATGCTCAAGCAATAGCTTTACTATCGCCTCGTGTCCTTCCTGGGTTGCGCCTATAAGCGGCGTTGTGTAACTGTAAGTGTTAACGTTGTTTATGTTAACGGTGCCATGGGCAAGCAGTAGCTTCAATATTTCCTCGTATCCATTTATGGCGGCGACGTGTAGTGGTGTATAATCACCACTCCAATGCGGGATGTCTGAGTTAATGCCATCTTGGGCAAGCCTGGCAAGCAGTACCTCGGTCACCGATATGTGCCCATTCCTGACTGCAAATGATAATGGTGTTTCTCCCCTTCCATAGCTGCTTGAGTGTGGGTCAACTACATCTATTTCAAGCAGCAGCTTCACTATTGGCAGGTGCCCATTCTTGGCGGCCCACGATAGAACCGTTTCGTGATAAGGGTCCTTAGCATCTGGGTTAACACCCTCCTGGGCAAGCAGCATCCTCACAATTTCCTCATGCCCTTTTCCGGCTGCGAGATGTAAAGGTGTAACCGCTAGGAGTTCACCCGTTGTTGACGATGGGCTGACACCATCTGTTGTAAGCAGCAACTCCACAACTGCTTCCTGTCCATTCTCAGCCGCGTAAAAGAGCGGTGTCCGACCGTTGCTATCATTCGCATTCGGGTCCTGCTTATCGATTAAGAACTTTACAGCCTCTTCAAGACCAAAATATGATGCCAAATGTAGTCCCGTCATTTTCTGTGGTTCAAGCCTAACTGTCCCAATCATGGGTCCCGCTTCATATAGTTGTGATTGGCTCGCAGCCTCAACTTGAGCTTGTTTTTCGAGGAACGCTGTAACTTCTGGGAGAAGTGTCGGAGCCTCTCGAGCATGGAGCCCCCAATAATGCGCAGCATAGCTATAAAGCACATCCTCCTCTTCGCGTTGTTCTCGCTCCTCATTTGTCAGCCAGGTTCCGCCCCCGAACTTGTCAAATGAGAGATATGTGCAACATATTGCCGCCATATCTGCCTCTATTTCCGGAAACCATTTGCCCTGCGTCCGCGTGAAATACTGCTGTGTTGTGTAGTGGACCAGCCGGATGATTCCGCTCTCTTCATCAATTGTGACTAACCCAGCACAAACAGAAACCATGTCTTCGACAGGACATATATTATCTTCGTCAAACTCAGATGAATCTCTCTCTATAGCAAGTGCGAGCTCAAGTTGTATTGTCGTAAGAGGCGTTTTTGCACAAGTGATCCAATAGATAACCCGCATCGCAAGCTCCGTTTCGTCATTGATCTGACTCCTGATTCTCTCCATGGCATCGTCGTACGCCTTATCATATGTCTCGTCAAATGCCTGGAATCCTGTCGGTAGCTCGTCTAAGGCTTTGCGAATAGCCTTGGGGGACTTTTTGCCTTTTAACGCATCGAGGTAAAGCTTTGCAAGTAGGAACCTGTTTGGTAAGTATCATTTCTCCAGTATATGAAAATAACATACATTCCATCAACAGCAGTTGCAATCTTGTCCTTTATCTCGTTTTGTAGGTCTAGACTTTGACGAACACACCTCGGGAGCCCTTGGATATGACCCTCGAGGTATTTTCGTACGTCTTCCGGATGTGCGGCAATCTCTCGCTGGATGGCACCTGAAAACGTTTCTCTTATTTCAGGAAGCAATCTCGACGTTGCAAAGATGTTTATGCTTGTTTGGCACTCATTCTGAAGATTAAGGATGGCTTCTAGAAACTCTGTTCGCCCATTTTCGGATATTTGACACTCATCGAGAGCGTCGACTATAATGAAGACCCTCGAATATATGGTAGTAGCTACGGACTTGAGGCTGCCAATAATTTCGTCAAATGGTAGCTGCGTATACTCCAAGTTGTGTGTATCATAAAGGGTTTGGACGCTGTCCGGGATATAACCCTGTCGCTGAATGAGCTGTTTTAGAAGATTCCCTAGGAGCTCTTTTGCCGTCTGCTCGTGTTGCCGCCGGAAGTTGCAATAGAGGTACGCAACACCGACGCTCTTATCATCCTGGAAGCGAGTTTTCAGCTCGTCAACTACAACGGAGGTAAGAATCGTTTTCCCAGCCCCTGGCATACCAGGACAAAACAGTGTCTTGCCAGTCTCTATCCACTCTTTGAACTCTAGGGATTTAAGAAGCCACTTTCCAGTTCCTGCATGCCGCCGATTAATGAAGTCGTTATGTTGAGGGCTATAGTTAACAAGGGTAATCCAGTCAAGAATGGCATCATATGCCTTCTGGCGTTCTTCAGTATCCTGCCGCTCATTCAGCATATCCACTCCAACTTTTATCGCTGCAGATGCCTGGCTGCGGTTGTTCAGCTAGACTGTTTATCCTGAAAGGATACACTTAATTACCTGTCGATTTTCCCTTGAAACGCATTCCAGAGGGTAACATTCACGATAATGCGACTTCGAAGCTCCTTTATATCATCCGGTTCCCATTTAAGCCCCTTCCAAATTCTTTTTGCTCTGCTCCCGACGCCTGAATAGCCTGACTTTAGCTCGCTGTATTTTTCTAGGGTTTTCTTTAATTCAGTGAGGACGTCGCAGCAGCTATTAGTAATATTCTTTAGTTCCTGCTCCTGTTTTTCATCGAGGTCCGGTCCTGATAGGCGATCTTCCACATCTTGGAGCACTATTGAGAGGCCTCTCACCCTGTACAGTTCGAGTAGTTAGAATTATTCAACATGTCATGTCATTGAGATGATACCCACTCGTCAGAGATGGCCTTAAATTGACCTGGCGCATTGACGAATTCCTTACGGACTCTGTTGGCAAGCTCGATCACCGCAATGAAGTCGCCGACGCTGAAACCAAAGCTCATTGTGATCCTGACCTATTCTTTTCTCGTGAAAGGGAGAAAATGGTGGAGAAGCTGCCTGACCTCTGTTAAGAAGCTTATCGCTTGCGCTCAGCCCGACGTGGCTTGCTGCGCCTGAAGGTGTGGGTCATGGGAATAAAGAGGCTCTTACATAGATAAATATAGTCACAAAAGGTTACATGGGTCGTGCCGAATATGGCCGTGGAAGGATCCGCACTGGCAGCGGCTGCTCTAAATCCTTTTTCGGTGGGGTCACATAATATGGCGGGGTCACACATCCCCTTTTACCCGAGCGAGATCCGCTATCAGATACTCAAATCTCGTTCTAGATTTCATCCAACATCGTCCAATGTCACGCCTCCATATTAAGAGATGTATAAGGTAGTGTTTATTCCGTATCCATTCCTGGGTCGCATAGCTAGGTTGCCGTATGTCATCCCGCCTCGCTTACCTGCCCGCCACAAGCTTAATTGGCATCGCTGCCGCCCGCTGGAACTTTGGTTTAGTAATCATTGTGCCACCTGCTCCAACGGTGTCAGCAATCATGGTTTGTAATTTTTGCCTTGCTGCACTATTCATAACCTCTTATAAGTCAAGCTGGCCTACTGCCTGATAAGTGGAATTCCTGGCGATTGGAAAAGGAAAGAAACAACAAGAAGGACGGTAGGGAACACATCAAGAGCACCTATTTTGAAGCTTCTTTTTTGACCATCACCGCCAATCAAATATTGTTCCTCATCCGACGCAGTACTATACACTCAATGTCTCTCCCATCGTTGAAGTTGAAGCCAGCTGTAATGGCAAGAGTAGGCGGGCACGTGCCAGGTTCGAGTGCAAGATGCGATGAGTGCAGAAGGCGCCGCAAGAAGGTGGTGTATCATCGAACCAACAGATGAGAGTAGAAAACTGACATACGCGTAGTGCGATCTGTTAGAACCACAATGCGGTCGCTGTAAAAAGAGTGGCCTCAAATGCAGTGGTCCTAAGCAAGCGGCGATCTTCGTTCATCGTTATGCTAACTCTTTCAACGCTCACTCCCAACGAGAGGCACTGATCCAGGCATATCAGCATCGTGTGGGCACTTTGGAACACTCGCGGCAGTTTTTTGATACCACCATGCTTTGGATTCGATATTTGCGGTGTCTTCTCGCAGAGCGCCAATGGTCATCATCGCTCGCGCTGGACCAAAATGTTCGGCTGTCAGACGGAATGTCCTACGATCTTGTGTATCAGGCGCTTTTGAACGACTTCAGACCTAAGAATCAAGGAATATTTAGCGGTGACCGTATTGAAGGTACAGGAACGAAGCACTATTCAAACATCGCCACGTGCGTTCGTGCTCTACTTCCACTCGCAAGCTTGCGTATTCCGGCACTGGACCAGTCGCTAGTTAGCCTCTCGAGCTTTTATTATGGGAGCTTACATGGTGACGCCAGTTTGGAGGAGTTCGCATACTCAAGCTACACAACTGCACTTGGGCAATATTCCCATCTCCTGACCCGTTTTTTGTCCAAAGGCACGAAAGAATCTACACAAGCTTATCAGACGTTTGTGTACATATCGATCTCGATGCTCATGTTTGAAGACTTACGAGCAGCAGCGACTCAGAGCACTGAATATCGGCCGCATATGAAAGGGGCTCTGGCGGCGTTAGAAGCCTGTGGACCACAAGCCTTGATAACGTCATGTGGTATGCAAAAGGCATTCTGTGGTCTTCGTGGTGTTGCAGTTTTTACTGCAATAGAGCAACGAGAGCAGACATTTTTTGCTGAACCGGACTGGCTCGGCATACCTTTCGAGAATGTTAAGAAATCGATGCGCGACCATTTGGTCGACCTTGGGGTCCATATCCCAAACCTATTGCAATCCTTCGATATATTTTCCACCAGTACTATCGCCGAGTATACAACTGTACAGTTTGATACTGGGATGTCCATACTTGAACAAATTACCGACTTGGAGCAGAAATTTGAAGGGTGGCTATCCGTGCTTGAAGCCACGACGTCGGACCCCCTATATTGGTCCCGCAGCTTGCCTACGACAAATGATCGCAAGCATAATGACCCCGAATGTGTGCCGAAATACTCGAACAAGTTCCATCAGCTTGTCTTTCATTCCGGACCAGTTGCTGGACTGCTTGTTCATTACTGGAGTTTCCGCCTACAGCTGACCATGACTTCGATGAAGCTGCAGCAGACTTTGCTCAGCTATGTTAGCCAGGTGCCAGAGCGGGTGCCTGATCAGGAGAAATTGTCTCAGAGCCTACGGAAGGCACAAGACTTAGCTGACGGTACTGCTCAGCTTATCCTTGGAGCCGAGCCATCCCTTAGCAGCTGCTTTGAAGGGTTTGTATGTCTACAGCCGCCTCTTCGAACTGTTACCAGCTATTTTGAGAACTTGAATCCACCACTGGCGGTCATATAAAACTCTATTCTGTGGAAAGACACGATTTTGTGTATTAGAGACGAGCGAGTAAAATAATATGCAAAGACTGCAGATCTACTGAAACAACCAACTGTCTTGAGAAAACAATGTCCAAGAAGGATAAATCGTGCTCCAAATACTATTAACTGAATTGTTATTGGAATATCTTCAATATCTAGGCTCCTTTACTGGACAAAAGCGGAGACCAATCCTCGCTTCGGATATACTCCTCTATTCTTGTTACTGGAACATCGAAGTCCAGCTTTACGGGTCAGAAAAGTTAGTTCAGTGTACGACATTGCACGTTTATGGGTTATTGTCTGACACTTACTTCTTGGGCAGTAATGACTGACGGATCACTGCCATCATAGCCGAAGTCTTGAGCATATGCGTACATCTCTGCTATCTCTTCCCCGTATCCTCCGGGTGCAAGTTTGGAGTGCTCTACCACCGTCGTCTTCTCAAAGGTAGCTGGAACGCCTGTGATCTTGCTCCAGAGCTTGACATAATCGGACCAGCTAAGGCGATCACCGAAACCGATGAGGTTTGTACCAGCTGGTAGCTGTGTGAGGGCCTTGACGAAATTTCCTGCGTCGGAAGGAACAACAAGAGGAATTGGAACGTCACCACTGCCGGGGATACGGAGTACCATCGATCCATCGGCGCGCTATTTGCACGTTAGAGGAGTTTTTTTTTCGAACGAAGGATGGATCGATTCAACAAACCTTTTCCCATGGAACAGAAGATTGGCCCCACTTCCAGTTGGTGACATACAGGCCCATCTGGAGAATCGACATCTTCTTGGCCAACTGTGGGTGCACACTATTGATATAGTCGACCACATGCGCCTTCGAGTCGAAATGGAAAACGCCGCCATACTTTCCTCCACTCCATTTCTTTGCAGCTGATAAGGACGACCAAATGAACAAGTCAAGATTATCCACTGTGGCAACGGCATCGGCGATATTCTTACCCTGCTGAAGTTCCTTCTCATAGCACCACTCTCGGAGAGACTGGCCTGGTGAAAGCTTGGCAATGTGTGCCATGGCTGGGTTCGAGAAGGCCTCTGAGAACGCGGTGTTTCCGTACACAATAGACGCTCCTTGAACGGCGGCCTTGATGGAATCGACATCGTCCACATCTCCCTTGACTATTTCAATGCCCTTTTCAGCGAGAGCTTTGCTTGCAGGCTTGGAAGGATCTCGGGTAACACCTCGAATCTTCCATCCACCATCCTTGAGAAAGGCGTTTGCAACGGAAGAGCCCTGTGAGAACCTGGTTAAGAATTCGCCTTTATGGGGGGACAGAAGCGGGAATTAAGTAGTAGTAATTTGATAATCATAATAAAAAGAACCATGCATACCTGATTGCCAGTGATGGCGATAATAACGATGAGTTTCCTCATGTTGTAGAAGTTGACACGTAACAGATAGATACAGATATTTTGAGTTATATGTGTAATCTGACTGCCAAAGAGAATTCTTATATAAAAACTTCTGTCTCACCAGTTTAGGTGATCAGTAATCCCAGGTTCGAAATGTTATACAAATTGCTCTATATCGGAGGTAAATAGGCTAGCCTGCCAATGCGAGATGATAAATCACCGCAACCCAAAGAATTACAGAATACTTAGGTTACATAATACTTTATGGTGTGATTATTATCAGTATGGAAATGTATGCATAATCCCAAAAAGGAAAGAGGAGCGCTGTGGCTTGGATGCTACGTGACCTAGGCAATGCGGAAGTTTTAGACCATGTATGCGCGGCACTATTCGGGGACTAGCTAACTTACCTCGACTGCTGTAGACAATTATAGCGCAGATTTATTGTTACCCTGGAATCTTACGAAAAGCTGGCCAGCACGTTTGTCGCGCTGCAGGTAATAAGTAGACATATAAAGCCCCAACAACAGTATTTCAAGCGTTTCAGCCATCTTTTCAACCGGAAGCAATTCAACTCATCTCACCATGTCAAAGATGCCAACTTATCTCATTTCTGTTAATAAAACCCCAAAACGAGCGGTCTTGCTTGTTGGGCAGCTTCTTGATAGTCTCAGCAACAACCATGGCATCGTGCATATTGCAAATGCGTCAAGTGAGTTGGAGTTTTCCAAAAGTGAGTACAGTTACTGACAGGCGTCTTCATGAAGCGTTTCAAAGGCTCGAGGTGGTGCTCGACACACTCGTATATCCTCCTGGAATTATGGTATGTTGCTCTGAAATGGTTCCTGGGCTGTAATTACAATAAGCTGACTGCACCGCAGATTTGCTCCAGTCAATGGACAGCTGAAGAACAAGATCAGGCAGTCGCGATTGCAAAGGCTTCATTGCCCGACATTGGCGTGATTGTCATTCCCCCAGGTCTTGATGCACGTGAAGGCAGTGAAGGTATTCTCAGCTTTCTGAAAGGCGCAATTCAGGATTTAGTCAGTAAATGATGTGGGTTTTTAGGTTAGTGGTGGGCAAAGATATTCCGTACCAAGATCGACCATGTAGTTCAGTATATATGCAATCGAACTATGTATCATGCTGTATATGTTTATAAATTGATTGATTATCTCGCCCTGATTCTCATTTCCTCAGACTTCCCCCTCCCCCTCAGAATATTCTATTCTCATCTGGTACATATGGTTTCTCCCATGTCTCCGCTCGGCGCCACCACTGTTCTTTGAAGGGCCGTTGCAAACCTTGCTCAGAGGCTCCAAATAGGCCGCCTTTTATAAAGGTTATGGATGGGTTCTCTGTAACTGTCGTGCAGATTGGCCTGGAATTATGCCACAAGTTAGTCGATGTCAAGTGTGGGGTATCGGGAAAATCCCATCAGCTGTCTTACGATCCACATCTTGGGCAAAAATGCCTATTTGAATGATTGCCAGATGCAGCTTCGGTGCTGTAAACACTGGGAGCAAGGTCGCCACTGATTTTGACATTAGAGGATGGCACAATTAAATTGACTTGAAATCTGTAATTATGTCAGTTTATTGTGAGAAGATGAAAGCGCGGCCGTGAAACAGGCGTATTCATACAGTGAGCCTCCTGATGCGCGGCAATCGAGACAATGGCAAAGGGAGACGTTGACTGGGAGTTTTGGCTGATGAACCGTGACAACGATACCACCGCAGTTGCAGTGGCCGTGCAAGGGAAGAAGTGAAGCCATGTTGTTAACAATTGCAGCCAAAATGATATTTGAAGAGGAAAGACATATCTATTTCTTTGGACATTGAGCAGGCATTATTAACCCACGACACGCAGGATATGGGTCAATACTGTGCCCAGAAAATGGTGTGCCGTGCGTTTGCCCAGCTGTATGCTTAGGTAGTTCGGTCCCTTGTCTCCACACGGGCCCGTACGTACCTTGTTCAGCACTAAACTTTAAATTGATGTACTGAGCTAGTATCGATATGGCAGCAAGAGCGCTATCTTTGCCACCTGTTGCTGACGTGAACTGTCTTACTTTCCACGCCCCACTTTATACCGTCGTTCCAGTCTGGATCATCCAGAGCGATCTGTCTCACCTGCCGTCAACTAACAGTATTATAAATCACATCAATGGCACCAGTATCGATATGGAAGTAAGAGCGCTCCAGTTAGAAATAGCTGTTGCCAACAACAATGCATTGTCTTATCTCCGGACTTCCCACCTTCCATCGTCAAACCAGATTACCCCTTCTGACATCACTATTTTGGAAATGAGAGCGCCATGGTGCCCCGTGTTACATCGCACCCTGTCTCTACCTGCCGTCCATTAATTGAGAAGAAAGTATGCGGTGGCTATATAAGTGAAGATCAATGCTATTGAGATTAACACCAACACATCAGACAGCTCTTACCAGCCATTTTTCATCACGGCAACACTCGATAACCAGATATGGCCCCAAAGACAGCTCTCGTGCTCATTGACGTGTACAATGACTTTCTCCATCCAGATGGAAAAGCGACTGCTGCACTCAACGATTCTCTAACCAATTCCAATACGATCGTGCACATTCAACAGGCCCTGCAAGCTGCGCGCGCAGCAAAGATCCCTGTTTACTACAGCCTCCACCAGCAATATCACGACGGCAAGTACGCGGGATTTGAACGTTGGAACCCCATGTTGCGAAGTGTTGAGAGCTCCCACTCTTTTGAAGAGGGAACATTTGGCGCCGAAATCTACAAGGGTCTCGAACCGGATCCGAAAAATGGAGATGTTGTGATTTCGAAACATTGGAACCAGAGGTGAGTATTCTGGACGGAAACATATTGTCGACTGCCCAGCTAACCGCGCTCCGGTTGCAGCTCGTTCAAAAATACGGACCTGGATTGGCAGCTTCGGCAACGGAACATCACTGACCTGGTTTTTGCTGGGCTCGTTGCAAACACGTGTATTGAAACCACTGCTCGAATGGCAAATGAAGAGTGAGCAGTAACCCGAATTGACACATGTTCCAAAAGAAGTACTAACATCCGGCTCACAGGGGATACAAGGTCACCATGCTGTAAGTTTCATGGGACGAAAATGTTGGGAAAAACATTGCTAACTCTAGCGTTTATAGAAATGACGCCACCGCCGGCTGGACTATAGAGTCAATGAAAGCAGCTGTACAGCATAGTTGGCCGTCATTTGCGCACGAAGTTATTTCTACTGAGGAATGGCAGAAACGACTAGGCTAGCCATTGCGTGATTCGTCGACAGTGGCAGTAGATATATGGGTGATTTATAGAGCCAATTCACGCGTTGTCTGGATTTTTTAAACTCTGTACATTGTGAAATATAAAAACTCCTTTAATTGTGATTACATCCATAAGTTATTGCAGTCCGCGAACTAACTAATTTAAAACTAGGTGCGAAGTTCTCTTCCTGACCTGCCTGGGTTTCCATCCCCACAATTTCATTTTCAATCTCTTCAATTTCTCCCCCCAAATCGACTCTCTCCTTTTCTTCTGCCAAAGCCCCCATTCTCTTTCACATGCTATTCTAAAGACCCATAGTTGTCAAAGCGGGGTTATTTTGGCGATAATTTTGGGGGCTATTTCAGAGAAGATATTGCACTAACCAAGTCGAGACTTAGACCCAACTAGGCAGACACATCCATCATTATGCGTCTTTTGGCAATTGCAGGATTTCTAACGTTCCGTCCAACTAACTCCTTTGCCCATGACCTTTCCTTCACCGTCCGGCCTCAGTGGAACCCTATTATTCAAAAGGGAAATAAAAATAGAAAGAAAAAAACGGACGCAGAAGGCTGGGCAACAACGATGGCACTCTCAGCGGCATCTCCTTTGGAGGATCTCCCTCTAGCCATATTAGAACACATCTGTGGATATCTAGCGCAGTGTGATTGCGAAAAGAGGGGCTGCCTCCATGCTTTCTCATTGACGAGCTCGAGTTGCTGCTCTGCAGCCGCTGCGCAGCGGTTCTGTCAGATTCCATTCGCAGTGCAAGGTCGAAACGAGCTGAAGGATGACTTGAAGCGATGGAGCCAGGTGCTCAGTAGAGGTGGCGGCTTTCGGTACGTACGCCGACTGAAGATCTTGGGGCCCAAGACACAGGAGGCGAGAGAAGCCTTGCTCAAAGAGAGCCCGGATACTACCGATAGTGAGCAAGATGAAGGAGGGGCGGTAGAGATGCAGGAGGACGACATACGTTACCGCTTTGAAATGCAGGATTTTTGCAAACCCAGCATGCGCCCCAACTATAATCAGGACGACATGCGCGGAGACCATGCTGAAGATTGGCAGCCTCTTGCAGATTTTATCGGCCAGCTGACAGGTCTCCAGGATTTGGTCTGGGTCTATAGTTCGTGGGTGCCACCATGCATTCTTTCAGTTATTCATTCCGTGGGTTGTCGACTTCACATGCACAACTTCTATCTTTCTAGTCTCGTCCAAAATCGTGATAACCTTCATAATGTCGACCCGGACGAATTCGCACTTGCAACGTCGCCTTGTCTGCACAGCATTATTGTGCCGATTTCTCACTGGAATTCGGACGGTGACTTGGATTACAACGAAGAGGCCGCAATGCGTATGGTGGCTGGGGCGGCGCCTAGACTGGCGCATGCCTGGATGCGCCCATTTCATCCTGGTAATTCAATTGCTCTACAAGAAGCATTTCGTCTTCCTAGACCGACTTGGTCTGGCTTCTTCCCTGGGGCAGAAGTGGCAGACGAGCATGTGATCGGCCATCTCCAGAGTCTAATCATAGCTGGGCCATCTCACACGGAAATCAGCAACTGGAGTCATCGCACCGACTTTTCCAAATTGCTCCGCCTCTCGATCCAATGGAACGACGATAGCCGCGGTGTGCTTACATCGCTGCGAATATTGAGGGAAATAGCCCTGGAAGGCGGTTTGAAGTCCCTACAGGCACTAGTATTATCAATACCCCACGGTAATAATCGCCCAATGCAGGACGCTCTGATACTATTACTTGGGCATTTAAACTCTCTCGATACACTAGATTTGACCGGTTTTATTGGTAGCGGAACGTTGGAATCAGCTCTAGTTAGCCAAGGTGGAACTCTGCGCAGGCTTCGAGTGACCCCATACCGACGTTATGGCACACTGAGACCCATGATCGAATTTTCAGAAGCAATTGTCGAGCGCCTTGTGGAGCTGTGTCCGAACCTAGAACAAGTCGAGTTTCCCATCAATAGAACACATAGCGACAGTCGTGAAACAGGGATTTACCGAGCACTGGGCAGACTGTCTCGGCTCAAGCATGTGTCGCTGAAATTGAAATTCTCAATAGGGACCGTCGAAGAAGCCGGGAGAGTGCTAGAAGAGAAGCCGGATGATGAAGACGAAGAGGAATGGTGTATGAGGGTGACCAGAGACGATATACCAGTCGCCGACATCCAGGACGGCCTCAAAAATGGCGCCATTGACTCCGCCCTAGCGCTCTCCATCTTCAATTTGATATCATCCGGTAGTAACTTGAGGTACCTGAAACTGCAGATTAGACAAAAAGAGGGGCCACAATGCGATCAAGATCTCAACTGCATGTTGGATTGGATTGGGCGGAATTGGGTCTGCGGGCGAGACCACCGAGGTAATGTCTCTGCCCGGGAGCTTGGCAAGAAGAAAAGAGTCGAGATACCGGAGGAGCTAAAATACTTTGAGGAGGAGCAAAAATACTATAAGGGGGGAGTGAGCCCTTATTTGATGGCTTGGAATAATACATGGCCGCAAACGTCGCCAGTCTGGTGGGATAATTGGAAAAGTGTCCCCCTTTCAGAAGGAGCGGATCGGAGTAATCGGATCCGGATAGCAATGTAGGGGCATAATATGGTTTCTAGAGTTGAGAATAGAGAGGCAAGGGTTATAATAGGCCAGTCCTTGTCTTCGTGAACACGAGATGTCTGCCTGATTTTAGTTCGCTAGAATATAAGGTTGTAGCTTAAGGGGGCCAAAGTTTAGTTCTGCTGCTCAGAAGAATCTGGTGCGGCTGGGTTTGAGCGATGGATGAACAGTAGCTACCCTGGTTTGCTGGCATGGGATAAGCATTTGGGAGGAGTGAAGATAGATGGGGGCAGTAGTCTGGTCTTTTGAGTGTGTTTGGCACTGGCTGGGTTGGTTAGATCCGTCAAAATGAAGCCAAAGGAAACTATTGATACCCAGAGTTTGCAAGCATGGCCCGGGGACAAGTTACGTATGAGCAAATAAGAACCATAAAATCTTACTCTAAACAATGCTCGTATCCATAATCTACCGTTTGGTAAAGTAGTATAGTCAGATTAGTCAACTGTCAGACTGCATTACCATGGAGTTACAGGGTATATGGACATTACGCTAACTTTCCACAATAGGCAATAAGTGCGCCTGTTCCACAGCCACGAAAATCAATGACTACCCAACGGCTATATATATGGCTATAAACATGGCATTTGAGTATCCAGACTGTTCTAAATACTCATCACACTTTGTACTCTGATAAACATGGCGATTTTCAAACTCGCAACCAAATGTCTCTTCTTTCTATCTCTCACTCAGCCCTGGCACGGCTCAGTCGGGGCTCACGTCTTGAAGCAATCATGCATCAATCACTCATGCAGCGCCAAACGAGTTACTATCTCGAATCCCCCGGTCAATCTTTGGGATGCCAATGTCATCACTGAATTTAACGCTCTTATGCTCAGCCTAAACAACCAGACTGAAATCAAAGTTGTGGTTTTCGACAGCGGCACGGCTGATTTCTGGGCCGCCCCTATCGACTTGAATATCTTCCTGCCAGATGCAATCCCAGGACGCAATTCCTCGGCCTTGTTGGAGATGTACTACGCAAATTTGGACCACCTCTTGACAACCCCAGTCATCTTCATTGGCGAGGTCAATGGCCGAGCTTGGGGTGCTGGAGATGAACACCTGCTTCGAATGGACATGAGGTTCGCCGGACCAGATGCGCAATTTGGTGCTCCCGAGGCGGCTGTCGGACTTATTCATGTTGGTGGGATGCAACAGCTTGTACGGCTGATTGGCCCAGGACGTGCTTCTGAGTACATGCTAGCTGCAGCACAGGTATCTTCTACGGAAGCAGCTCGTGTAGGATGGATCAATTCCGTGCATCCTACCGCAGAGGCTCTTCGAGTCCATGTTGATGACTTGGCGTCGAGGATTTCACTCTTTCCTGTTGAGACAATTCGGGCTACTAAGGATAGCATTGCTGAGCAGGCCCCTTTAAAGACGACCTTGGACGATGATCGTATTCGGTTTGATCGGTTGGCAGCGCTGCCGCTGGTACAGGGGAATGTGGAAGCCATTGTTCGTCTATCACATAATCAGTCTAAATCATGGGAGGAGAATAACAACGATAACATTGTCCGTCAGCTTTACTGAGCACTGGAGAATGAGTGTGGTCTGTGATGCTACATGTGGATGGGACGGCTTTGTTTTAGTCCATAAATCGCCATTTTTGGAAATTGGTAGTAAGGGCCTCTCAAGCAATGTCAAAAATTGAGCAAATTGGATTTTAAAACAAGTAAATAAAAACTAAATTTGAAGTTTATGTCTTCAGCCTTACTCGTTCCGGATTCATTTAGCAACTGAATTTCAGCTCCATTCTTCCTCAAAACATTGCGGCCTCTCTGCCCAGATAAATCGTGGTGTTGGTCTAGCGGGGAATGCTTTGATATGTAGCGAGTGCTCCTGAACGTAATTCTTTGCAAGCAAAAAACATTGCTCGAGACGGGCCGCGGGACTCAAAATATTGAAGCCCCGCTCTCTACAGCTTGTGAAATCGTTTTTCGACTATGACTGCCCTTGGAGTTGGCATCGACTCCGATTTTCTCACGCAGCAACTCGATCGCTGCCCCTGCAGCTAATGATAATGGTGTCCGACCATTAATATCCTCAGTGTCAACATTAGCGTTTTTCCCAAGTAGCAACTTAACTACTGCCTCATAGCCCCTCTCTGCAGCTAATGATAATGGTGTCTGACCATTAATATCCTCAGTGTCCACATTGACATTTTTCTTAAGTAGCAACTTAACCACTGCCCTATGTCCATTCTTCGCAGCCAGTGATAGTGGCGTCTGGTTGTATTTACTATGCTTAGTCTCAATATTGGCGTTTTTCTCAAGTAGCAACTTGACTACTGCCTTATGGCCATTCTCTGCAGCCTGTGATAGCGGCGTCTGGCTATAAAGGCTACCCTTCGCTNCCAGTGATAGTGGCGTCTGGTTGTATTTACTATGCTTAGTCTCAATATTGGCGTTTTTCTCAAGTAGCAACTTGACTACTGCCTTATGGCCATTCTCTGCAGCCTGTGATAGCGGCGTCTGGCTATAAAGGCTACCCTTCGCTTCAATATTGGCGTTTTGCTCAAGTAGCAACTTGACTACTGCTCTATGCCCTTTCTTCGCAGCCCATAATAGTGGCGTGTGATTCATATCATCCTTAGCCTCAATATTGGCGTTTTTCTCAAGTAGCAACTTGGCCGATACCTTGTGTCCATTCTCTGCAGCCCATAATAGAGGCGTGTGATTCATACCATCCTTAGCCTCAATATTGGCGTTTTGCTCAAGTAGCAACTTGACTACTGCTCTA
>LNAR01000253.1:420-13158 GCA_001630585.1 Pseudogymnoascus sp. BL549 | reverse complement strand
TGAAGTGTGGGGTAAGAGGGGAAGGGGAGCGTACGATAAGAGCATGGCGAAAATGTCAAACATGGCTGCGGCGAGAAGACAGCGAGAAAGCTGTGCCGGTCTAGAGGATGTGGTTGCTGTTCATGGGTGACTTATAGTAGAGATCTATATCTACGAAGGCGTATTCTGAATATTCTAGCAGTAGAGAGAAGCCGCAGGAGGGGAAGCCTATGGACGATGACGATGGTGGTGGTCGTTTGCATCGCGGCAGTCGATGCGGCTTACATAAGCGAACATCGACTGACGCGTGACCTTGGGAGGTAAGAGGTCCTTTATCCTTATCCTAATCCTTTATCGTCAATTTGTATGGGGATTGCCGCGTCTGTCACTGAAGGAAAACTACACAAGAACTCTAAAATTTGAAATTTGAAATACGAAGGCAGCAATACCCAAAAATCACGAATGCCGCCTGGAATTGCCGCCTTCAGCACAATCGGCTAGAAACGTATCGATAGCGGCAACGATAATCAAGACAATAACAAAGCCCGTCGTATCTGTTTTTTTCTATACGCCTGGAACACTATCACAATCCCAGGCGCTTGTTTTTCATGCAAGTGAGGAGTTCTCTTCACACCCGCGTAATTTCCGCCGCCAAATACCTACTATGGCGGGAGTAATGCGGTATTACCACGCCACGCCATGGCATGATTCCAATATCCAACAGCAGTTGACCCCTGATCTCCAGCGATTCCGCTGTTGGGTCCAGGGCAAAAACAGCCTAGACCACTGTTTCCTCCTCATGCGCAGCGTCTGAAGGCTGTATATCCCTACCATAGCATCCTTGTCCTAAGGAACAGACGCTTTGATCCTGTAGAAGTTCCCTGCTGGTCCTCAAAATGCCACTTTACGGAATTACGCAGAGTACATCACGTGCAGGGATAGACAGATGTTGATGCAGCGCCACCATACGCGTCTCGATCGGACGGAAGAGAAGATTTTGCGGCGCGCTCGATCGGAGAGAGGGCCGAGCGAAGTGGGCCTCTGTTGGAGTCAGGTTGAGATGGTGATCTACGCCAGGATACCTGCCTGACCAGGGCAGGGAGGTTTTTGGTAAATTGAGTATGTTGGTTATGTGAGGTTACAGCAACGGCGAAGATTAAAATGCTATGGAGAGGAGGCGTTTATGGCTGCAAGACATTGGGAAAGAAGATTCTCTAGCCGATCAATCACTCGGGCACGGATCGGGGCAGGTCGCCGCGAAGGATACAGAACTGGTCGGTCTGACTACCGCCGCAGTGGCTGTAGCTAGCCCGCCACCGCCATGTCAACTCGGCACTCAGTTATCAGAAACATCATGTCTCGGAATAACTTCCAACGAGATTACATGGCACGTTTCTGGCGTGGCAATGGCAGACTTGTCAACTGGCTAGCGTGCATAGGATCGGTTTCGCGGCCCCGCGCGGAGATGCTAGGGCCGGCACGTGCGGCTGATGTGCATCCGCACCCCGACAACGTTGCCGAGCCGTGGCTTGGTCGGGATCAGGTGGGCAAGGGAATGCGGGGAGCGAGATTAAAGCGAGATTGGAGCGAGTGGAGGAGAGGCGAGGGATGAGCACAGCGACAGAAGAGGCAGGCTTCGTTCGGGTTTTGGCTGGTGGGCATTGTGGACATCAACAGACTAGTTGGGTAAACCGACACGTGGGGGAAGTTGCAGTGAGGCTGTTGGTTAATTACGGTGCATAACCAGCCACTGAGCTAGTCGCGAGGTCGTTAGTTCGCATGGGTTACAGTTTATGTGGCCAAGCTAGCTCGTGTCTGAGCCAGCAAGTGCCGTTTCTGCCGACGAACACTTTGGGTAAAGAAGCTCGCAAAGAAAAGAAGACAAGGGAAAGAGGCCGACGAAAGCGAGAAAAATCGAGAGCCAATCGATTGCGGAATTACCTCGAGGGATCATTGCTGGTTTTTTGGATGGAACGGATTGGTAAGAGGAGCTGCGGTCAAGGCGTCGCACGGGTCGCTCGACCTGTCAGAAGAGGGCTCGAGGCGCCCACGCTTGCGATTGGCTAGACAATTCTTATTTTTGGGACAGATGCGAATTTCTGATTCGTCGAAAAACTCGCAATTTTCATTTTCTTCTCCGATACGGAGAGGATAGGTGGAAAAGAATGTCCTGCGATACTCGCGTGAATGGCGGCTTTTGCTAGACTGGCGGATTAGACTGGCGGCCCAGGCGGTCTCGTTTGGGGCAGGTGAGACATTGTGAGCGGGGAGCTAGAGAAGGAACAGGATGAGGTCGATGAGGAGGACGTGGATGCTATTGAGGCATTTCAAGTGCGGGGGGTCCAATCGGGCAGATTGAGCAACGGAGACTGGATGGGTTGCACCGAGCATGCTCGGCCACGGGACCTCACTTTTACGAATGGAGAACGAGATACGATGAGCTACGGAATCTTTCAGCTCAGACGATTTTCTTAATGAATAGGCTATGAAGGTTCACCACTGTGTGCTCTCTTAGATCCGGGGATATCGAAATTGCTGTGGCACATACACGGCATCGCGTGGTGGACAAGACAGGGACGGGGGGGGGGGCTGTACCTTGAGGTTGTTACTGTGATGTACAGTGCAGCGAGGTGCAGCGGCGCCGATGTGCTGAACTACGGACGGGAGGGAGGGAAGGGAGTGTCAAAGGCTCGAGCCGCCGCGTCCGTTAGCGGCAAGGACCGTTTTGTAATCCCTCGCTCATATCAGCCCGTATAAGGTATTGCTCTGGTGGCATCAACGGGTCTCAACGAGACTAAGGATCAGAGCTAAGAAGGCGAAGTCCAGTGCTGCCGCCCACTCACAATGCACCCCACGCAGAACAATGGGGGGCCGAGAGGCAGATCTCACGCCAAGGCAGGCTTAGGGTAAACAGCCTGCCTCTCCATCTGGCAGCAAGCGGTGGAGGCGGGCTGTTCAGATCAGCTAATGAAGATCTCGTTACAGAGTGGACACTGTAGGGTCACAGTCTCCATATACTTGAGCAGTACAAGCAACCGAGTACAAAGTTACAATTTCTCTCCCCCATGGAGGTATGGCATCTACAGAGATCGGTCGATTGTCATAGATGCGAGAAAGCGAGTCAATGACTGCTTTCGATCGGTCAGTCCGACCATAGTTAGCTGTCCTGGACGGCTGATCTGGAGGATGATGACGATTGTTCACTATGGGTATAGTAATGAAGGGGCATAACTCAGAGTAACACGGTGGAGGACACGCTGCCGTGGGAGCATCAACAAGCTGGTAGTTGAAGTGAGTTTGTAGAGAGTCATACTGGAGTACAGTGGGTATCTTGGGGACAGGAGAATTTGGGCACTGTGGTACTCTTCAATAATAGGGCCCCCCCTTCTTTCTGAGGGATCCCTGGCGCTGATGGACATCTCTCGCTCTCACAGGAACTCACAGGGACTCACAGAGGTACTTCCAGTTCTCCCTACCCACACCTAGCACACGAGGTATCTCTCTGTATCTTCTTTCGTTCTCTTCAACCACAACGGCAGCCCAACAAGGGTCCAAGGGTCCAGTATTGAGGAGTATCCCCTCCCCTGTCTGGTCCAACGAAATCTCGCCATTGTACTCTGTTGCTCAGGTATCTGTTTTGTACCTCGCCGGTCCCTTCTCGTCAAAAACATCCACTCAAGTCTTCATACTCACCCACCATGGTCAAGCACATCCGTCAATACATCATGGTTCTCCTCATTCTTACTGCTCACTACTCCACGCCCTAACACTTAACAAACATACCCTAAGCCTTGAGCTAACCCCCCCCCTGTTGGTTTGATCGGGAGGACAGGAGTAGATCAAATCCACTACTTTCTATCCTTATATACACGCACACTCTTATCAATCAATACAGCCCACTCTCCCACGCATACATATCCCACATCCTGCCACAAACCCTACCTGCAACCTCCTGCATCCTCTTCCGAATTACTCCTCCTGCATACTCTCTGGAGACCCATACTTTCATTTTCATGCACCCCATCCCACGGCACTTACATATACATCATTCACAGCATCACCGCCGTTGCTGTCCCTGTTATTGTCGTAAACCAGACCGCTCTCCGCCACGTTCTCTGAACAGCCAACACTCGCAGCAAGGCGGTTGCAAGGCCTGACAAGGACGAGTGTTCCCATCCAAGCCACATACCTAGTTGTGCTACAGGTCCAAGATCGGAACCCAAGCTAGCTCGTTTTGACACTCCGACTCGGCTTTCCCACTTCTCTGCGCCCGGTGTCCTGGCTGCTAACTTCCAGTTTCTCACCTTCGCGCCTCCATATTTGGCTGTCAAAAAACGAGTTTACAGCTACATCTGCCTATTTTCTCACTTCTGTCGTTGCCATCTCCGAGCAGGATTTGTCTTCTAAGCCGCCCTGAACCGACGTTCGCCTCCTGCAATGCATGTACATAGCCACTGTTCCTAAACCTACCCACTTTGACTAGGAACCAGTCCAGGGAAGACTTTACAATTCCATTGTTATCGAGGACGAGACGCATGTGCAGGATCGCCTAGAGCCGCCCGCGACTTCTTATCTGGACGTCAACAGACGAAGACGATCAAGCAATGCATGATATGATGGGCCAGTTTGGCATGGACGATGACCCGCACCACCAGCAGAGAAGCGAGCAACAGGGCAACTACAGCAACGACGTCTGGGGGAGCATTCCAGCGAACAGCTACTCCTCTCCACAGCAGGCGTCGCCTGTCTATGAATATCAGAATTACCAGTTCATGAACAACGGGCTACCGCTTAGTCTACCTGAGGAGCCCACCTTCTCAAGGATGCCGCCTCCACCACCCCAACAACAAACTCTCCTGCCACTTCTCCCCGCCCCAGACTGGATGAGGAACATGTCCCCAATGTCCAGCTTGCCTCTCACTATGCCCAGCATGTTGACGAATCCACGCGGGTATCAGGGGCCGCCAGTCACAATTCCGCCCAATTCTCCTCGGGTGAAGCTATCAAAATCGCTTCCTAGGAAGACCTTAAAACTTGAGGAAAGACGACAGATATGCCAAATCCACATGAACGATCCGAAAATTAAGCAAGCAGAGATCGGGGGTGAGTTTCTTTCTCCATCCCATAAACTAAAGATGCTAACATCTGTAAAGCACTATTTGGTGTCGAAAGAAGGTATGCACTTTAAGCCCTTTGATTCCCATTGGGTCATATCTAATCCCCGTAGCACTGTCTCCAAGGTCCTGCGCGAGAAGGAGAAGTTCCTGTCCCTCGATGAGCGCAGTGTCCCGCCTCCTAGGAAACCAAAAGGCAAAGTACAAGACATCGACCTCACACTTAGCAACTGGTGGCAAAAAAAGCAGGAGATCGGTATCTTCCCAACCCGTAACGAGATTAGAGAGCAGGGAATAAAATTAGCCAGCGCAATTAACAGCAAAGAAGGCCGGCAAAGGGAAAATGACGACAGGTGGCTTGATGAGTTCATTCGGAACCACAACTGCAAGACGAAAACAGAGAAGCGTAAAGCGCGCAAAAACGTTCCCCGCCGCGCATCAGAAACGAACATCTCTGACATCACCACTTGCAGTCAGGGCTCCGCCGGTTCGTCCGTTGCCAACACCCCGGCTGGACAATCCCCCGACTCCCCGCTTGACTTTGCATCGCCGCTCTCTGGGTTCAAGGACGAACACGATTACACACCCTTTAGCTCCAGTGGATACCGTCTTGCAAACTCACGAAGCACGACATCTCTGTCCAGCAACTTCACTGACACCACAGTGGGCTCCTCTTTCTCCCGTGAAGCCTCCAGCCCTGCAACACCATTCTCATTCTCCCCTGAGACGACACAAGGTCCGTTCGCGCCGCCACAGTATGTACGGGCCATTGAGCCCTCATATCTACAGCGTCCGCGCTCGCAGACCTTCCCCATGCTTCCCGCCGACCCAGACACAGCCACAACTGCCACCTTTCCCCACCACTCGGTATCGCCGCCTGCCCTCGACGCATCCGCCGACCCCATCGCCACAACCCCAGCAACGAGCGCCAGCTCCGCATCAACCTCTCCAACCCAAGACGACGCCCGCCTCGCTCTTGAGACCCTTATTAACTACATGGAAAGCGCCGCGCCGCAGGGTCTCCTCAACGAAACTGAGTACCAAACCGTCGTCAAGCTAACGGAGCGCATGCGCCAGCACAGGATCGGGTCTCTCAGCGGCATCGCCGGGGGCGACAACACCGAGTCCGGGAATATGGAGTGCAGCATTGTGTAGTTGGTTCGTGTCGTTTCGGTGCGGCGCACAACGCACGGTGCGATGTTTGGGCCCGGAATGCCTTGCGTATTACTGGCGCCGTACCAGTACCAGTACGCAGGACCCGCCACGGGTGCTGCCGCTGCCGCTCTCCCGAGCACCATGCACGCACGTTCCCGCCGACCGAACCCCACGATAACTACACGACGTTGCCACAAAACCACCCTGGTTCGAATGTTGCTGCNATTACTGGCGCCGTACCAGTACCAGTACGCAGGACCCGCCACGGGTGCTGCCGCTGCCGCTCTCCCGAGCACCATGCACGCACGTTCCCGCCGACCGAACCCCACGATAACTACACGACGTTGCCACAAAACCACCCTGGTTCGAATGTTGCTGCTGTTTTTGAGTTTCGCAATGCGTGTTTTTTTTTTTGTTTTTTTTTTGTTTTTTCATCTACGTATCTATTGCTTTTTTTTGTCTCTGTTTATTTCCTTTTGCACTTGCACTGCGATTACGTTTCTATTCCGTTTATATATACCCCCCCCTTAAAGACATTCCATCCGCGCAAGCGGGCTTCACTGTGATTAGCTTTTTGTTTTTTTGTTTTGATATTATTTCCTTGCAAATTGTTTTATTGTTTGCTGTGTCGCTCAGTTTAAATATCACTATTTGCTTTTTGTGCTTGGCTTTCCGCATGTTTGTTTGTTATTGTTTTGTGTTCGAGTATTCCGGTATACTAGGAAAGGGGTGTGAAATGAGGATGGAAATAGGATCCGGAGAAGCGCTTTTTAGAGCGCAGGAATGGGCGAAGGGAATTGAAAAGAGTGTTGATTATATGGGAGTGAAACCAGACTGGTTCGAGCGCCCACGCGCGTACATGGCAAAGAGGATATGTGAGGGAAAGTAGTCGCAGAGAAGGGAACGTTGGATATAGCAGGCGCGAATGAACGAACCTTTTGGGTGGCCCAAAGTCCGGGAGGCCCCTTCTGCACATAAAAGCCTTTGCTTGTAATACTTCATTGTGTATGTGTGCATATTATGGCAGGGTGAAGGGGATACACAAATCCCCCAAATCGCCTACAGAAATCTATCTACACCGCTACCTCAACATCATCACCAGACCCAACTATTCCTTCATCCCCAGCAAGCTCAGGCAGCAAACCCACCACACCAGCCTCGAGTAGCGAATACACCACACAGCGATTCATCCACGCATCCCCCCAAACCCCCACCATGCGCTCCACTCCCTCAATCTCCTCTTCCCTACCTTCTATTTTCACCTTCCTTCTCCCGCCCCCAAAATACACTACCCCCACCCACCTCGGCACCAGCCCAACCACACCCTCCGCGGCCCTCCTCCGCATGGCGGCCGCCTCTTCCCCAACCGGTATCGGCGCCCCAGGTGGACTCGGCGCATTGAGCGGAAACAGCAACCCGCGGAGCGCCCTCAGCGCCGGCGCGGCTGGGGGCAAGAGACCGAGAAGGAAATGCGCAAGTAATCTGATCGCATTAGCCTTCTCGCTACAGGTGACAGGTCACTCGCGTGTAAGCATAAAAAAAGGGAATGGGGTATAAGGCTGAGCAGCTAAGATGGGGCGGGGCCAGGTGAAACGAAAAAGGCAGCGCGAGGCGGAACGCAACCGAGATGTTCGAAGCGAGGTAACACAGTTATCTCCTGCCCCCTGCGGATGCCTCAATCAGGTATCCCTCCCTCCCGTTCAAGGCGAGTCCCCGCGCTCACACCCACGCCCAAGCCAAGACGGAATAGGGCCAGTCTGGCCCAGCCCAGGAGGGCGGGGTGTCACGACGGCGCAGGCACAGGGTGAGAGGGCTCGCCGGCGCCGGGTCCCCGCCGTCGCACAACAGCTTGAGTCGTGCGTCCGGCACATATGTTGTGCTAAGGGGGCACAGCGTGGGACAGAGACAGCGATGTGCGGAGGATGTCTGACGCGGGGCCGGGAAGTGGGGGATTTGGAGACAAAGGTGCGATGCGAGCCGCGAGGGGCCCGCGATGTGCGTGGGGGTTGAAGGGTAGTACCGGTAGTGCGATCGCTTGATGACACAGTGTTGGAGCGGGATGGAGGATTGCGCGATGTGGTAATATGAATCCGCGACGGCGTGAGGCCGCCTTGCCCAAGCCTCTCAACTCACCGTCTCGCACGCCTCGTTCGCCGATCGGTGAGAAGTGACGACGAGGAGAGACGTGCGGATACTGATGAGTGTAGGGATGTAGGGAAGGATGTAGGGGTGTATGAAGGGATGTGTGTATGGATGTGTGTATGGATGGGTGAGGAGATGTATCTCTGTAACTGTTGTAGAGCAAAAAGGTACATGGCTGCCCAATGAGGCACAAGGGCTTGGATGCATCTGCAATGCAGCTGTATCGCGCACGGACAGCGCGTCGGGGTAAACTTGCTCTCTCCCCGGCCGCCGTGCATGGGTCTGTGCTCTCTCTCAGCCAGGTATTGGCAGGAGCGCCGGCGCCTAATAGACTTTGGTGCTGTGCACGCCTTGTACCTGCGAGGTACCACCGTCCTCGTACAGGTACAAGACAGCGGATGTATAGCCAAAGTCCCGTACGATGTGCGAAGAAATAAGGCCAAAAAATAGGGTAGAGCCGATGGGGAAATGGTTGCGGGAGACGAAACGAAAGACGAGCCAGCTGATGGGATGGATAAAATAACGACGAGCAAAGCCCGCTACAACGTCACATCATCATCTCCATCCAACTCGTCGTCCTCCCCCCCCCCTCCCGCCCGTTTCTCTCAAGCCATCGCGACCATCTCCGCCAACGGCATCACAGAGAGCGAAAACACGCATTCTTTCCCAATTAGGAAACAGCCTCCCATTCGCCCAAACACCACCAAAATATTGGCTTGGCAAATTTCATTTCGGATCGGACGTAAGAAGATCAATTCTCCATGGCTCGATTTCTCCGCGCCTTCCGTAGATTTGCATACGCACGATAAACGCACGGTCCGCAGCGGGATTGTGCGTTTGTGCGTGTTTAAACCAAGGATAAGAGCAAATACAGAGCAATGCGCGACGATAACGGGATATGCGGCCACACCTGTGGCCAAGCTCGGATGCAGGGAAGGGCCGCTGCTCCACTGTTTTCTATGCGCAGGGGTGCGAGAAAGGCATTGGTTGCTAGATGTGTCCACTTTCGTCCACTTGAGACGCTGGGGGTTGAGTGGAAAGGGGAAAGGGAGGAACGATGACAGGTGGAACGACGACGAGGGGGCAGGTCAAGTGATCGAAATCGTATGCGGCCTGACGACGAGGATCTGAATCGGATCGAAGAACAAGGTGAGATTGATTGCTTGCGAGGGGTGTGGTAGGGGTAGTTTGGATGAAATGATTGAGATGAAGATGGTGGGATCGGGCTGCGTTGGGTAGGAATGCCACAACGGCTGCGGGAGAGAAGGTAGAAACGAGCAAAAGGACAGAATGCAGGGACAGAAAGCATGGTCGTGGCGTGAACACCATAGAACGGAACGGAACGAAGGGTCTTGCCGCGAGTAAAATAGGACATAAGAAAAACGTGGGCGGAATAGAACAGAACAACCACACATACCTGTCGATCACTCCATCCACTGCACCCACCCTCCCAGGCCCATACAACATCATCCACTGCAGCAGTGCCAGCGCTCCATACGCCCATGGCATCCGCTCCTCGAGTTCGACCTGTCTTGCTATGAAGCCCCACATCTTCATCCCCAACACCGGCGTCGGCTCTGTCGCCGTTGTCGACGATGTCGCAGATTTCGAAATCCGAACCCCACGACGCGGTAATGACGACGACGTCGCAACAGCAATGACGAGCGCACGCACACCAGCGAAGGCAAGAAACGCGACCTGGAGGAGCATCCAGAACGTCGCCTGCCACCCTTTGTCGCTGGCGCCTCCGTCAACCCTTTTCGCGCTCTTCCCTCGCGCCGCAACACCTTCTACTGCCTTCGCAATTCCTTCCCATATAACACCCGGTTGGCACGCCCTCTCGACTGCCTTCTCAATCACAAGATCGGCGAGGATGGAGCCGACGAGAGCCATGAGCGCGGGGTTGTCGCGCTCAGTAGGCGGAAGGAGGGTGCGTAGTAAACGCTGGGCGAGGAGCTCGCGGTATGCAGCGTCGTTGGCGGATTGGAGCTCGATACTCGCTGGGTCGGCTGGATCGGGAAGGGGGGAGAGCGCAGGGTGAGGGTGCAGCGAGTGGTATACCTGACGGGGTGAGGCGGCAAAAGGGGGTGGAAGGCGGGTTGTGTGCGCGGTGCGGTAGGCTGGCGGTTGGTTAGTTGGGTCTCTGTGAATGCCTTGAGCCATTTCTTCGTGATCATCTGTCCCCCTCCCCTTCCCCTCCTACATATATCCTCGTCCTCCGGACAATAGAAAAGTAGACTCACCATCAACATGCTCCCTCCCTACCTCCCCCACAACTCCTCCAATCTCAACAACCATCCCTCCCCATCCTCCATTTTCCCTCCTCCTCTCCCCCAACCTAGCCCACGCCTTCCTAATCACTCCCTCTACCAATTCTTCAATCTCCCCCACAAAAACATTATCTCCCGTTATCCCGCCATACCACTTCACCACAAACTCCCGCAGCACCACCGCCAGCAGGGCGTATATCTCAAAGTCCACATCCACATCACCCGTGAGAGGTTCGAGGAGGGACGAGAGGGGAGTGTCTTTTGAGGCGGTGGGGTGGAGTGTGCGTCGGATGAGGGCACTGGTTGTGGCGGGAGATAGCGCGGCGCTGAGTTGGGCCTGTGTTGGTTGTGAAGCTCTGGGAGCGGGTGATGGAGTCGCTCTTATGGGTTTTATGGATGTGGTGGACGATGATGGTGGTAGAGGTGCGGCAGTGCGTGGGGGGGCCATGGTGTACTATGTGTGTAAATATGTATATCTCGTCCTCCCTTGCGCCCCGTCCGGCGAGTAGCGCAAGGCGTATGTTTGTCTCCTCCGTGCAGTTCTTCTGCGCGCAGTCGTGCAAATCTCGGGGTATGGCAGCACTCACTGCGTGCGCCGGCCCTCTCGTGTCGTCTAGAAGCTTATGAGTTGCGCGTTGTTGTGTTGAATCGCGAATCTTTGCGCCTCGATTTCGCGCGATGTCCTCTCTTTTTGTTGGAGACTTGGTCTAGCGCCAGCAGCTTCCTGTGTTCCTTCCTTATTTCCCTCCTTCGCTCCTTCCTCCTTTCTTTATGCTTCTCCTTCGCTCTTTCCCTGCTTCGCCCTCCGTTATTTCCGTTCTTTCGCTCGTCCCTTTATTAGCTCTTTCCCCTTTAGCTTTTTTCCTCCCCCGCGTTTCTCTACCCGGCGCTCTTTCCCTCTTATATCTCCCACTCGAAATTTCTCATCTGTCGTATGCGCTACAGCTTCCAGTTGTCCCGCTTTATCCTGCGCGTATCGTGTCGTCGTCAAAATAAAGGCTACCTTATCAATAAATGTGAGGGTCGCCCGGCCCAAGCTAAGTGACGACACCAGCCGCCCCGCCGCCCGCTAGCGCATTGTGGGCTACCGCTTGGTCCGAGCGCGCTAGGGACGACGCCTGGCTGGATAGTGTAACTGATGCTAGGTGGTAACTACAGAAGCAAGGAGGATAAAGAAGACCATCCAACCAACCATCCTGCCACGACACGATGTTGGACCGTGACTTGATTCTGATCCTTTCCGCCGCACTACTAAGGAGCAAATTTCTCTAGTGGACTCTAACAAAGGGTCCTTAACGAAAATGCTCTATGCGCTTCAGCAATGCAAGCTGATGTACGCACAGTATTTATCTATATAAACCCTTTCCACCACCCACACAAGCACGCAAGCACACCAATTTTTCTATCTCCGGAGCAGGCACCCCTCACGCTGCCATCGGACAGCACTGCATACCACTGTGTGATGCACACGTCCCTGCCAGGCGTTGTGGCAAGGGGGGGTTCTGTCACTCACCCCTTCCCCCCCACCGTTATGTTCCTGTCACCACCCGTTTCTCCTGTGTCCGCCGGATCCCCCCGAGACCCCTGACCGAGCACAACCCAATCCAGCTCCCCATCCAAAGCCTACACCACGCAAAATAAACCCCCCTAGCGCGCGCAATGTCATAAACGCGCCTTAGATTATTTGGTCCCTTCGGAGGCGTCATCGAGAAGCTACAGCAACGTTGGGGGGTTATATACTCTTCTCACACCCCTATGCCATCCTCCGTAAAAAAAAACCACCCAGTATTTTGACATCGATGACGATGACTGCTTCAATTCTACCGTCATGAAGAAGCATTGTACTGTACTACAAAAGATTCGGGAACCCTTTTTTCTTCACAATGCAGAGTGGGCCCACACGAAGTTGCTGCAAAGAGATTTAGCGACGTCTTATTTCTAGAGGCTCGACGAAATGGGGTCCTTCAAAATCAAGAATGGCATTCAGGACTGAAAGATTGAAAGGCTGAAAATTGTCAATGTCGCCGGTGAACTCTCGCCGTTGGCGTGGTCTTGTCGTCGCCCCTTTCCACTGCTGC
>LNAR01000249.1:292-30185 GCA_001630585.1 Pseudogymnoascus sp. BL549 | reverse complement strand
AGTTCCTCAGCACCAGCACCGCAGTAAGCGGAATCCCCGCCGCATCCCCGCGCTCATCCACCGCCGTGGACAGGAACGAGAAGCTCTGCGTCGCCGCCGGTGACACCCAGCTCGGGTGCTTGGGGAAGGAATCGATGGGCGCCGCGGCGGGGAGATGGATCTTGATATGCGCTGCTAGCTGGGCGGGGCGGATCTGCGTGGGGTTGCGGAACTTGGTGCAGCCGGGCCAGAGGCAGCGGTATGACCCTTCTTCGTTTGTGAATTTCTCCGTCTCCGTCTTGGGCTCGGTCTTAGGTTCTGCCGCGTGCTCGCCCTCGCCTGCAGCCTCGCCGTTGGGAGAGGCGGGGTGGGGGGATGGGGTGGCGGATGAGGTGGTCTTGGGGACGCGGAGGTGGTCGGAGAAGATGTGTGTGAACATCTCTGCGGGCGTCATGAAGAATCCACCGCAGGGACGGGTGGCTGTACCGTCGGGCGTGGCGGTTGTCCATAGACACTTCTGGTAAGGACGTCCCGATAGATCGACAGGGGCGTCGCGGATGCGGATTCCCTTGATGATGAATTTCTGCACCGGGCCGGCCTGTACCTGCGCCGCGGCCTTGTCGGCGAATGTAGTGCTGACGTTCTTGATAAACTCGGCAGCCGGCAGGAGCGGGCGGCCGTGCTTGTCGACGGCATGGGCGAAGCGGGCTTGGTAGGCTTGCCAGAGGGCGATTTGGGTTATAGCCTCGTCCTTGTCTTCTTCAAAGAGGCAGCGCAACCACCTAGATGAGCGTTCTGGTTCGTCGAGAGCAAGGAGTGCGGTAAGAAGGGGTGCGGGAATTGGTGGGATTTCAGAGGGGGGTGGGCGACGCGTGGGAGGGGCGAGGAGGAGGTCGCGGGTTGTTTCTTTGGCGCCGTAGATGAGGAGTCGGGTAAGTTGGGTGATTAACGAGGGGAGGTCGAAGGATTGAGTCATAAGAGAGACGTTGGGGAGGACGGCGGTGTATTGGTAGAGGAAGTCGAGGCAGGAGTTTACGAGGTCTTCGTCATCGAGGAGCGTCCAGTCGAGGATGCTTTGGAGAGTCTCCGGGGAGATGCCCTCGAGACGGTTGGTGTCTTCGAGGTTCATGGAGATGCGGCTGATGGCGCGGAGAGAGGTGAGGACTGCGCCACGGTCGGGCGAGTCGAGTTGTGCGAGGAGTGACAGGTAGAGCGGGTCTGTGGCTCCAAAGTGTAGGTACTTGGTGAGCTGCTCGACGATGTCGAGGGCGTAGTGCTTCAGCTCAACGAGTGATTCCAGGTTGGGCAAGTTCAGGACGATGCTCAGCATGTCCCGCAGCGGTCGCATCTCAGACACGTAGTGTGCATTGTCCTCCAACATGACCATGTTCCGCAGCGTCAGAGCAGCCTCAACGACCTGTAACATCTTGTCACTGAAATCCTCGGGCTGAATGCCGTCGTCAACATTCTTCTGCGTCAGCTTGCTAATACGCTCGAGAATATCAGGCGTCCCCTCTAAGCCATCGAGCGTGTTCCAACTGCGCTGCTTGCCATCATCGGGATAGACCACCCGCCAGTCTACTTCGTAGAATAGAGAGCTGACCTCTAATATCTTTTCAACCAGTGCCTCTGCCAATCCTGCAAATGACTCGAAGCGGTACTTGTCACCCCGTTCCATCGAGATCTTAACGAGATGGTGGAGCGCGTAGTCCTGCTCTTCCTGGACGCCCGATTTGAGCGCCAGTAGACAGCGTACGTAGATATTTGGTCCATCAAAGCCAGTGCCAGGGAGCATGATTCGCGCGTTTGGGGCCGGTCTGGCAAGAGGATTGAGTAGCTGCTCCTTTGCCGCACGCAGACGCTTGAACTCTGACGGGTTGTTGGCTGGTGTGATGACGGGGCGAAGCGTTAATGGCATCTGAGGCCGCGGTTCGTAGTTTGAGACGGCGTGCGAGAACGAATCTGGGTTTGACGAGGGGTTATATGATGTAGAAGCTCCTCGTGGAGGAAGCGGCGCGGATCCTGGTGGAAGGAGATTGTGTCTTTGACGTGAAGGTTGGGTATCCGGCTGAAAGAGGACTCGTTGAGGGGGAGCCTGTCGCAAGCCCCTTGTCGCTCGTCCTCCGCTTCCAGGTGTTTCGTCACCAACAAGATCTCTCACGGGTGTACCATCATCGCCAGACGCTTCTGAACCCTCTAGTCCCAACGCGTTCGTCTCGCGACGGCTCGCAGGGCGATAGTTCTCGAGGGTTCTCTCCAACAAGCCACCACCTTTAGCCGTAACGTCTTCCAGAATCTCCTTGGGGGGCGGCTCTTTCCCGTGAATCGTAGATATCTCATATGCCGCAAGGTTCTTGTAGTATGTCGACTTTAGACTGAATGCGAGCGCTGGGAGGTTGGCGGTGCCCAGGTTGAAATCCTGGCCCATTTTGCGCCAGGCTAATTTCTCGTCGCTGACCTTGTCGTACCCTCCCCGCTCAACCACCGTCTTGAAGAGCTGCAGCAAGTCGACATGCTTATTCCCGACGCGGGGTTCCGGCTCGAGATTGGTCCCCCGCTTCTGGTGATACGCCGTGAGGTTCGCAATGAACTCATTGTATTGCTGCTGGTAATTGGCTGACGAATCGGAGGGTGGCGCCATGGTTTGAGGAACAAGGCGCGATAAGGCGATACTGCCGCATGCGATAAAAGCCAAATGTCACGGGTGGCCTAAATCTGGCAGCACAATTGGTTTGCGTACGTTTGTCTTGCGACGCGGTTTGGTGAGCTCGAGAATATTACACGCGACAGCCGCAGCAGACATGGATCACGCTAGTGTGTTGGTCACGTGATTGGACATGCCCGATTCGGAATGGGAAGTTTTGGCCATTTCGGGACGGGAGGGAGTGCCTGGGATAGGTTCCAGCTCAAGATACGTACCCATCGAAACCACGATCTAGAATTCCTGGTTGAATGGTGTTTTCGCAACACGGATTGTGACTTGGTTCTCTTATCTTGGGAAGGTCTACTGTGCTATACTCTTCCAAACAAGATGAGTATGTTTGATAAATATGAAGCAATCTCTGTGGTATCTAGGGTTTAACTGGCACCTTGCCTGAACGCAATAGGAATATAATTTATTTGTCTTCATTGCTTGGTGGTGAAGTTTGATGGTTTGGGTGACATTTAACGCTCTTTAAATCTGGCAAACGGCCCATACGTCATGGAAGTCACCCAGAGATCCACAGGAAACCGAACAATCAACCTGGCTACTAGTTTGTGACAAGAAATCTACTCCTGCGACGACTTTATGTTGTGACAATATATCCAAGATACACTTCAACGAACCTACAACATTCACGATATCCTTTATCAACACTTTTCGATACCCAGAATCCCATATCTACAGCTCGACAGGGCACCATTGTCCGATTCACCCCACTTTGGCCTAACGACACATCCAATTTGCCAGGATAGCCAAGGTACGCACAGAGCACGCACCCCAACAAGCTCCGTGAGATTCCTCCCCCCCGTGGAGATCGCGGGGCGGTGACCATACTCTAATCTATATTTCTTCAAATCTCCAAAGCTTCATATTGTAAATTTGCGCGACCATGAGTCTCCCAGTTCGTACGCTGACAAAAACCCTGCGCAAGTCGCCAACAGACATGACTTCGCACCCCGCAGAAAAGGCCGCAGCGCCAACGCAGCTGCCAACCCGTCAAAGTACCGGCGCCAGCGGCTTGAGCGACGTAGCAGTGCCCGAGACCGACATCAGAGAGGTGCGTTGCTTCCTTTCCTGACCTGACCATTGGAAACCCTGGGGATTAATCGCTGATATCCAATAGACCTCAGCTCTTCTCGAGGAGCGTCTGCGCGCATGGAAGCATGCAGTTGGATACCTTGAGGAGTACATTGGCGCCACTGAGAAGGCCCAGAAGGCCCATGCGAAAGAGTACGAAAGGGTCTTGAAAGTGAGAACACCACCGCAACACATCATGAGTAGGTAAACTAACATTCGTATTAGACCATTCAAGACCCCCTGAAGGAGGGTTCTCATTTCGATCAGAGCCTTGGCGGTATCGCTGGACTTTTTGAGAATATGAGAGTAAATACCGAGGTGAGCAACTGCGAACTGCATTTCTGCAGTTTGGCAACTAGCTAACGACTCCATCTCAGAGCCTGGCCAACTCCCATCTTGAAACCGAGAAGAACCTCAAGGGCACGGTCCTACCGATCCTCGAACGTCTTCACAAGGAGATCAAAAGCAAATCCAAGGAGATCTCATCTGGTGTTGGAAAGGCGGCCAAGGAGATCGAGAAGTCGCGCAACACGACTCAGAAGCACATCGAGCTTTTGGGCCAGCAGAGCGCTGCTGCGGAGTCGTCAGGAAGCAAGGTCAACTCGCACGATGATCCATACATCACCCAACGCGGCATTTACTACCGCCTTCACAAGCAAATTCTCGAGGAGAACAACAACCGCCACGACCTGATCAGCGTCCAGGAGAACTTTGCTGCCTTTGAGCACCACGTCGTTGAAGTCATTCAGCAGGCGATGGCGTCGTTCGTTCAGTACGTCGGCGGCCAGGTTCAGCGTAACCAGAACGCGTACACGGACATGTTGAGCAATGTCCAGCGCATTCCTCCGGACTTCGAGTGGAACGGCTTCAAGCAGCGTGAAGCTGATATCCTTGTGGACCCAAGCTCTGCACCACGCACCATTGAGGGCGTCACTTTCCCCAACCAGAACCACAAGTCCACCCAGCCATTGCTCGAGGGCACGCTGGAGCGCAAGTCCCGCAACATCCTTTCCAGCGGCTACTCCACCGGTTACTACGCCATCACCAACGCTCTCTACTTGCACGGCTTCAAGGACAACGATAACATCCGCAAGGACCCAGAGCCAGAGATTTCCATCTACCTCCCCGACGCCGTCATCGGTGTCCCCAACGGCGAGAAGTTCCACGTCAAGGGCAAGGACGTCTCCAAGGGCTTCAGCAGCAAGCTAGCCGGAACCTCTGAGCTCAACTTCAAGGCCCACACCGCCGACGATGCCGAGAAGTGGGTTGAGGTTATCAAGATGGCCGCCGGTGCAAATGCCGCAAGGGCTCCTTACTCCTCGGGACCCTCGTCGCCTGTCTCGCCTGATACCCAGAAGCAGGCTAGCTTTGGCTCGATAGGTGCCGGTGCCCCAGCTGCCACAGCTGCGGAGACGAAGGCAGTTGAGGCCCAGCAGGAGGACGGTGTCACGACGACTCATCCTACCCCTCTGCAGGTTGAGCAAGGTGTTACGGGAGATAAGACCGTCGCGAGCCCGACTGCTGTGTCTCCTTCAGAGACCGGGGCTGTTGTTGGTACGGATAAGACCGCTACTAAGCCTCCTTTTGAGTAAGATGGATGTGGCTAAATACCCGGGAACAGAAATCGTTTGACAGTTAGTATATTGGTTTTTGTGCCTACCTCCTTTGTATGTGCGTTCCTTTTTGAGTAATCTTGATAGGTTTAGCCAGGTGGTTGTGCCGCGTAATCGAGTAATTTGAATAGCAATCCTCATTTATTATTATACATCACGCTCGTATCAATGAAGTGACCAATTATCTACTGTGATGTTTCGTAAGGGGTCTGTGTATCGTTGAAAGTAGCTTCTGGATGCTTGCGGCCACTGAAGCTCACAATTGTCAAGTGCTACTCAGGGTCCAGCACTCTCCTTCCACACCTACACACACCACGCCACTCATAAAATAAATAAACCCATAAACCTCCGTTAAAAACCTCTAGCTACAAAACCCAGCTCCCTATGCACCTCTGCACCCCCTTCTCTTCTGTAAATAAACACGTGATCTCTGCACCGCCACACCCCCTCAACGGCCGCCACAAAACGCGGGGGTTCGGCGCTAGTCCTATCGCGATGACGGATGGCTTCACCGCAGGGCCACCACCACGACGGTCCAAGCCAGAGGTCTTCAGCACGCTCGCGACAGCCCACGAACCCACGTTTCCGCGCCCCGAAAGCATCCGCACCACCACCACCACCGCCACTGCACGATCGAGGCGGACATTGACGACGGAGAAGGACGATAGGATGGCTTCGCAGCTGGAGACGGTGTCGGCGTTTGTGGAAGGCGCGCCGCCTGGAGAGGTAGCTTGGCCCCCGCTCCCTTTCCCCTTTTCTGCAGGTGCTTGTGGGGGACTTTTGGCTGACGGGTTGATTTGTAGTTGGGTGATGTGATTGCAGGTACGGATATGTGTGGATTGGGGGTATGGTGGGGATGGGACTGATTGAACGTAGATATCAAGGCGCTTACGGTCGAGAACCCGGAGCTCGTCAGCCAGCTTGGGCCGGCGTTTGAGAAGTACAATGAGGAGCAATTTGCGACTGTGAAGTTGCCAGGGGGTAGCCAACAGGTTGGTGTTCTGACTGCGCGGATGGAATACGATTGGGCGTGGTTAGCTGACGGGTGTAGGTTATTGTGAGCTCGCACAATTCGCTGGGTGATGGACGATACTTTGATGTGGAGAGCTCGTCCAGCTTCGAGTTTGATCACAGCACACAGGTATGCTACTACGATGGCTACAGGGGATGGGGTCTAATCAGAGGTCACAGAAAGCAAGCAATGTGCAGAGCTACGTGCTGGAGAGCGCCAACTCGGACCTCATGTAGGTTGCCGCCCTCGTTGCTACTATGGCCCATACTGACCCCGCATAGCAAATCACTCATCAAGAGCTTAGCAAAGCATGCCGAGGACCACTACCCGAACTCCTCATATGGCGTATACCCTATTGAAGACGACTCGAAGGTTGCCATCCTCCTGGTGGCTAACAAATACAGCCCCAACAACTTCTGGTATGCTAGTTCGATCTCTCGGTTGAGTGATAGGTTGGGTGTGTGGCTAACCAGCACAGGAACGGCCGTTGGCGCTCGCTGTACATCCTCTCGCCCTCCTCGTCATCCCTCGTCGGCAGCATCAAGGTCGATGTCCACTACTACGAAGACGGCAACGTGCGTCTACTGACTACCAAGCCCGTCTCACTGTCGGTCTCATCGAGCACGGCTACGTCCATCGTTCGCGAGATTGCTGTGGCAGAGAAGAAGTACCAGGAGAACCTGAACAAGGGATTCACGAGTCTCAGCGAGGGAGCATTCAAGGGCCTCAGACGACAACTGCCCGTTACCAGACAGAAGGTGGAGTGGGACAAGATCGCAGGATACAGGCATGGACGTGGCATTGCCAAGTCAGCTGAAGGATTCTAGAGTAGCAGTGCACAGGTGCAGAGGGGAGACAAGCAGGAGCGGGGGATGGATTATTTATGTTTTTTTATACCAAGTATATAGATGTGGTATAAAACAGTATAAAATGCTAGCTTACTCCGTAACCCGTCAGGACAATTAATTGCCATTTGCCATGATGATCAGAGCCAATCAGCGTTGGCTGGGATTTGATGACTTCCGCCAATCTGCCAATCTGCCAAGATAAGGGGGAAAAGAAAGACCCGAGGAATTAAAGGAATTAGAGAGAGGAAGTTTAGACTTAGTCAGGCCACCAGGCAGCCAACCAGGCGTACAGGACACCAACAGGCCACCACAGGCCACCACTCAGAAACCACGCTACACCCGATTGGCCCCATTCAATTTTCACAGGCCGAGCGAGTAAGGGACAACCTTCAGCTCCTCAAAGTGCGATACCCGAATTTCAAAGCACCGTACGACCAGTCGATTGTTTTCCCCAGATTTCCATTTTGGTTTATTTGTCTTCTTCCTATATACCGAGCGCTCATCCATCCCACCACCAAGACAAACCCACCTTAAAAACACAACGGGAAAATCGAAGTCGAAGCTACAGAAGCAATACCAAACAGAAGACATCTCTCCTCAACACTTTTTTAAGCAATCATGTCCCAAGAATTTACTTTCGCCGAGGTTGCGAAGCACAACACCAAGAAGGATGTTTTCTTGGTGATCCACGATAAGGTCTACGACACCACCGGATTTGTTGATGAGCACCCGTAAGTGCTTCATTTTTTTCGAGCTCTATACCTACAAATTTTGTTTGGGCGTCAGTCACAAAGGGCGCGGTCAACAAAACCCCCTCCCCCCCTACCCTTTTGACTTCCTCGGGAATGGGGACAGGCTCTGTCAATTGGGTGACAGCGCGGACTTCCTGGCGCTCGAATGCAATTTGTTGCTTCTGGCGCATATGGCCCATAGTCTCCGTGGAATTTGCTGCCCGTTCTGTTACCCCTTATTGCTGCGGATCACGTCACCTCTCACGGCTGTTTACAAGGTGCTAACTATATCACAGAGGTGGAGAGGAGGTCCTTCTCGACGTTGCCGGACAAGATGCCACTGAGGCTTTCGAGGATGTTGGACACAGTGACGAGGCCCGCGAGATCCTAGACGGCATTTTGGTCGGCACATTGAAGCGCATGGTACGCGGACTCCCAGACCCGCTCCAAGCGGCCCCGTCGTATTCGGAAGATGCATGTTACTAACATAACCTCCCAGCCCGGCGACCCAGCACCCAAGGCCCAGCCATCCACCACCACCGTCCAAGCCCCCGCGACCGGCATGGGCAGCGTTGCCCTCTACTTCATCCTGGTGACTGGTGGTGCGGCCGCGTTCTTCACCTATAAGTACCTCCAAGCCCAGCAAGCTCAACAATAGATTTCTTGACGGCGGCGCGTGACGGGATATACGAAGGAAGGGGGGGATATGTATGGGAGAAGGACTGGGATGGGCGCATGCGAGGGTTTATACACATTGAGCAAGCGCACATGGCCATGAGGCGAGCGATTTAGCAGCACACAAAAGGCACACTTGATGCGCTTTCACTTAGATAGTGTAATAGACTTGGGACTTCTTTAGAGTGATTTCCTTCTTTTGATTAGGATTTATTAGGTCCCGCTGGGAGACCGGGAGGCTGGTCCCGAGGAGAGCTAAATACCACACTTACACAAGCGATCATCCTCCTTTTATTTTTGTCTGATGGATGCCACTCACCGTGGCAGGAGGTGTGGAAACAGCTCCTGTAGGAAGTGTCCGGAGGATAGGCTGATGTGATGATGCCCCGCACTTCTTCATATACACCACCCCGTCCAGGCCCAAATAGATTCCCCCAGCCCACAGCGTAGAATATTCACGGCGCGTCTTTGGATTTCACAACTAGTTTCATGGTCATGCGTTACTACTCCTCTTAAGACATTTATGATCCAGGTCTAACTCCCGCCCCGCTCTTTCGCAACCTCGAATCACGAACCTGACTGAAATCATGCATCAAAACTACCGAAATCAATCAGTCGGCACCCAGCTCCAGAATCGCCACTACCATGATTTCTCTCCGATGAACTTTTCCGCATTGTTGAGGCGCACGCCTGTTCGTTGCACCGCCACTTGGCCGAGCCAAACCGCGTAAGCAGTGACGAGTTGGCCAGTGACGTGCAGTCGGCCGCTAAATACGCCCACCCCCCGCTAAAGAAGCTTCCAAGCGACCGTGACCGCCGACAATGCAAGGCTTCCAGCCTCTTTCAACACATTAGACACGCAACTCCTTGATATCACCCCAACATCTCCACGGCGTATAGGAACCGCATCACGAATACGCCATCATGTTTCGGGCTCAGCAGAATGCGTTCGACGACGTTGTCGGTATGTACCCCCTCGTGCGACGGCTAGGTTCGTATCCGGAGGACTGACAAGGAGCTCCCTTTATAGCCAAAGCGACCGACGAGAACCTCACGTCCGAGAACTGGGAATATATTATGGATGTGGTCGACAAAGTAGGATCGGAAGAGAGCGGCGGCAAAGATGCCGTAGCAAGCTTGATCAAGCGTCTGGCGCATCGTAATGCCAATGTGCAGCTTTATACACTCGAGGTAGGCGCGTCGCCACAATTAGGACTCGGAACCCCCCTGACATCATATAGCTCGCGAACGCCCTCAGCCAAAACTGCGAATCGAAGATACAGCGGGAACTCGCCTCGAGGGCCTTCACCGATGCCCTGCTCCGCCTCGCAAACGACAGGAACACGCATCAGCAGGTGAAAGCCAAGATCTTAGAACGCATGGCGGAATGGGCGGAGATGTTCAAGAAGGACCCGGATTTGGGAATCATGAATGAGCAGTACCATAGACTTAAGAGCCAGAACCCGAATTTACACCCTCCGTCGGCGCCGTCGAAGAGCAGACTCACGGATGTGGACCGCAAGAAGGAGGAAGAGGAGCTGCAGATGGCTTTGAAGCTGTCTATTCAGGATAAGGGATCTCAGCCGGCTGCCCCCGCACAACAGGCTGCGGCTTCATCGTCCTCGCAGGCTCAGGCACAGACACAGGCACGGGCCCCGGCTGGACCGCAACCTGTTCCGTCAGGTACGACTGCAGCGACTGTGTCCCGAGTGCGCGCGTTATTCGACTTCCAGCCATCGGAGGATGGGGAATTACAATTCCGGAAGGGGGATATAATCGCCGTTCTAGAGTCCGCCTATAAGGACTGGTGGAAGGGATCGTTAAGGGGCCAGACCGGCATCTTCCCGTTGAACTACGTTGAGAAGCTTTCAGATCCGACACCGGATGAGCTTCAGCGAGAGGCACAGATGGAGTCGGAGGTCTTTGCGGAGATTAAGAATGTTGAGAAACTGCTTACGTTACTCAGCACGTCGACTTCTGAGTTACGTGGGGAGGATAACGATGAAATAACTGTATGTGCCCTGTGGAAGTGTCACCATACTATGCTAATCGTACCAGAAACTCTACCACTCAACTCTAGCGATACGCCCTAAGCTTATTGAACTTATTGGAAAGTATTCTCAGAAGAAGGGTAAATTTTGTCTGCCATTATTCTTGATACTGAAGCTAATCCCTGACAGACGACTTTACCCAGCTGAATGAGAAGTTTATCAAAGCTCGCAGGGATTACGAGAGTCTATTGGAGACGTCGATGTCCCATCCACCTCAGCCAACCTACGGATACGGTCGACCACCGCAGGCCCAGCAATACGGTGGCGCCCCCGGTGGCGCCCCTGGTGGATACCCACCTCAAAGCGGTCCCCCGGCGCAGGATCCTCAAAGATACTACACTCCTAATCCGCAAGGTATATAGACTCGATTTCATTGATTCGACACCCTTGTCATGAGAACAGCTGTTGAACTTTTTCCAGACCAGCAACAATACCCTCCACAACAACCCACATCGCCGGTTTACCCAGCTGGCCCACAGGTGGCACCGTTCTACGTCGTTCCCCAAGACGCCCAGCAACCGCCGCAAAGACAGCACCAACAGCAGCATCAACCACAACACCAACCACCCCAACAAACCCCAGGGTACCCTCAAGACCAACCCCTCCCCCTCCGCACCGCATCGACAACATCCAACATCCCACCACTTCAGCCTACTTCCCCACCCCCTAACCAGGGCACACCCTACCCACTTCAACCCCAAACGGGCCACCGCCCACAGAGCACCTACGCCGACCCCCAAGAGCTCGCAACATCAAGCTACTCCCCTGTCCAACAGCACCAACCCAGCGACCCATACGGTGCCTCGCCCGCCCACCCCCAAGACCCCTACGCCGCCATCTCTCCCCTCCCTCAACAAGCCCAACCTCACCAACCTCAACAATATTCCGCTTACGTCCCTCCTCTGCAACAGCAACAGCAGCAGCAACCTCAACAGCCTAGCCAACCGCCTCCACAGCCTAGCTACGAGCCGCCAACCCCAGTTCCAGTGCCAGCTCCGCTGCAGGTGAACTCCGGATTTGCAGCACACGACTCGCGCCAGACGCTTCCAAGCCAGGGACAAGGATATGTACCGTATAACCGCCCCGATTCCACTGGGAGGACATCAGTGGGACCACCGAGTGCCCCGCCTGGTGGAGGAGGGCCGGCGGATTTCTATCGCCAGAGCACGGCGTACTAATCCAGAGCAACTAGTTTGTGTCGAAGGGAAGGAAGGGGAACGTCTGTATATAATTTCACGGATGAACAAGGGGGGTATGGAAGTGAGATTTAGCGCGTTTGCGTTGATACATTGAATTAGGTCGTTCGTCGTGGTTTGAAGGCGCGAGAACGTGGTTGGTGGCGGTTTTATGATATGATACCTGTTGACTTGAGAAATTTCGAAGATTTGGTCTGCGTGGTTGGTGGGGGAAGGTGTATCCGATGTGCCATTAGGCAGAGGGGGTTCTGGGGTGGGGTGCTAGTACAGATAGGCTGGTGTTCTTTTTTGAGGTGCAATATAATCAATTCATCGGGTTTAAATTACATATTGGGTTTCCCATTGCTATGCTGAGCCTTGAATATGCTAGTTTGTTTCGATTAGTATGTACAGTATACTCACTAATGCCACCCTCAGTACACCATGCAAACTGCTCAATGCTCCATACTCTCCTCAAACAACTTCCTCAGCTGCTCCCTCTCCTCTCCCAACTCCTCCGCCAACCCCGGCGCAAGCATCAACACACGCTTCTGCGGAATCGTCCCCTCAACCAACTCATCAATATGCTCCTTCCCGAATCCCAAATCCTTCAATCCCCTCGGCTGATCCCCCAGCTCCTCCAAAAACTTCGCCAACGCCTCCGACAACACCTCCCCAGCGCTCTCACGCTTCACATTCGAGACATCCACCCCGAACGCCTCAGCGGCAGCAAGATGGCGCTCTGGGTTCGTGGCGCCGGTGAACTTGAAGACGGCGGGCGCGGTGACGGCCACGGACACGCCGTGCGGGATGATGGGGTAGGGAACGTTGTAACCGGCGTGCTTGTACTCGCGGTTTTGCCCCGAGACGGGGTATGACATGCCGTGGCAGAGATGCACGCCTGCGTTGCCGAAACCGACGCCGGCGAGCGTGGCGGCGAGGAGCATCTCGCTCTGGGCTTCGTGGTCATCTGGGTCCCTGACTGCGCGGGGCAGGTACTTGACTGTTGACCTGAGAGCTTGAAGGGAGAAGATGTCGCTGATGGGATTTGCGCCCTGGTAGGCGGGGCGGTTAATTGGGTTCTGTGGACGGGGAATGCGCTCGTTGTATGGGATTGCGGTCCAGCTCTCCAGACTGTGGCAGAGGACGTCGAGACCGGAGGAGGCGTGGACAGCGGAGGGCATGGTACGGGTGTTTAGGGGGTCACATATTCCCAGGGTGGGCTTGAGAGCGCGGTGAGCGACGCCGGTTTTGGCGCGCGCGGACGCGAGGTCGAAGATGGCGGAGCCGGTGGTCTCGGAGCCGGTGCCGGCGGTGGTGGGGACGGCGATGAGGGGCTTGAGGGGCTTGTCGATGGGAAGGCCCTTGCCGAGGGGGGCGTTGACGAAGTCGAGGAAGTCGGCGTTGGGGTAGCAGGTGTAGAGGTTCATGAGCTTGGCGGTGTCGATTACGGAGCCGCCGCCGACGGCGAGGAAGGCGTCGGGCTGGTAGGGTTTGGCGAAAGCGATAGCTTCTTTGATACTGGTGGGTTGGTTAGTTGTGGTCAAGTGGTTGAGGGGGTAACTTACGAAGTATCCTTTGGCTCTACTCTTACGCCGTCGTAAACTATGTAGTCGATCCCTTCTTGGTCCAAACCCTCTTGGACTTGCTTCATGGCATTGAGGTTCTTGACCGTGCTATCAGTAACCACGCAAACACGCTTTGCTCCCATGTTTTTGAAATCCATGCCGACTTCTTTGGTCACACCGGGACCAAATCGGATAGATGATGCGGCCATCTCGAAGGCATACTCCTTCTGGCGCGACAGGTCAACGGGAGTGGCATAGTTTCGCTGCAGATTCCGTTTTGCGTGGCTGAGAAGGTTGTTTGAAGGCTTATGGTTATGGTGATGAGACGGATTACCATGGCAAGGACAGCTTGGAGGGTGCGTATACTGGACTGTACGAAGCAAATTCATCGCCCGCGCCGCTTTCTGTAAAGATGATGTTACTCCAACTGGTCTTGTGCCGAGGTTATACGACAAGGATACTACTTACGGTGGGCGCAACACGGATTGCAGAAGCCATTTTGGAGGATATATTTTATGAGTATAGGATATTTCTTAAGAAAGGCGAATAGTAATAAAAGCTATAGAGGGGGTGAGGGGTTTATAAATGGGGAAGAAAGCGGAGGGTAGGGCTGTTGAAGCCGCATTGCCGGGTTAGAAATGCGGGGGAAATGGAGGCGGGACCCGATTTGGAGAAACCCAAGACGCAGCACAGCAAAAGCAGTGTGGGGTACAAGCGAACCCGAGGGCGATTCATGCGGGGTAAAGGACTCAGCCAGCACATACCACCCCAAACTCCGCACCAAGATTCTTGGATTCAACTACGACGAACAACAACTTTTATTAGCATAAAGACAACGATCTCAAAGGTTTATTATCACGAGTCATCTTTGTATCATCCTGATACTGTTCACATAGTACATATATTGTCAATCACATAATAAACCACCCACAAAGCAGCGTCAAATGTCATTTCAACACAAGTCTCCACTACTCTGAGCGCAAAGATAACAACGTATCGTGCCCGCTCATATACTGCCAACCGCAGGCAAAGGCCCTTGGGCCGCCCGTCGCTATGCATCCTATCCACGCCTAAAACCCCATACGACAAAGAAACCAGACCCGTGGATACTGACGGTATCCAGCGCCAAACACCCATGCTCCCAAACGAACGTGTCGAACGTGTGCCTCCTTATGTACAATAATATGTCCTTCTCGCCGTCCTCGCTGTATCACCACATCTCTCCGTCCTTGTCGTGATCATATGCCCCTTGCTGCTGATTATCGTACTGGTAATACTGCTGCTGCTGTTGTTGCTGCTGATGCGAGTATTGCCCCTGTCCAGATTGCGAATAGTCGTCGCCTTGCCTTCTAGACGACCCCCTGGATTGGTTTTGGCCTCCACCATCGTCCTGGTGGTCATAACCATAGATTTGAGAATCATCAACGTAAGTCACCGTTTCTGATGCATCGTGTTGCTGGTGCTGCTGATGCTGTTGTTGTTGGTGGTGATGCTGCTGCTGGTCTGACGGAGAGTCGGCATAGTTGGCGATTCCCTGGAGCTGGTTAGTATTGCAAGTATAGGCGGGTAAGTTAGAGCTAATGGGTCTAAATCTTACCTGATGATAGTCATATCTATACTGTTCGCTTTGCTGCTGCTCCTCTTCTTGGCGGCGCTCGGCTTCTTTCGCCTTTCGCTCTGCTTCCTGGGCCTTCTTCTGTGCTGCAGACTGCGGTACCTGCACATGAGGATGCATCTGCTGCACCTTGGCAAGGTAGGCATACATAAAATTACTCAGTAGCACTTGGCTGTGCAATGGCCGCCTTGGATTGGCCAGCTTAATGTGCGCCATACGGTAGATAGCACGTTCTTCCAAGAGAGAAAACCTTGTCCAGTTGTAATCAACATCAGGACGTAGGTGCCGCGGCGGTTCGGGCGATAGAGCGCGCAATGAGCTAGATTTCTTGCCACCTGAATCACGCTCGCCTTTCTTCTTGCCACCAAAGAGAGACGAAAACAAGCCGTCTTTCTCTTTCTTTTCTTCTTTTCCGGATTTGCGAGAGCTCTCTTTTTTCCGTTCATCCTGCAACTTGCTGTCAAAGCTCTCCCTCTCCTGGTGTAAACTCTCCCTACCCCGTTGAGCATTTGATTCGATCGAATGTTGTAGGACGTCGAGGCGAGCACCGTCATGGGTTTTCTCTAGGCTAACCTTGGCCTTACTCTTCTTGGACGAATCATCGTCCTTCTTCTTGTCCTTTTTATGCTTATCGTCACTTCCCTTAAACCATCCCCATCCTTTCTTAGAAGTGGTCGACTCATTGTCGTCTTTGTCCCTCTCCCGGCTATCCTTATGGGGTTTCGCTTCCGGCTTCTTCTCCTCTACCACCGTAGGAATGAACGTCAAGCTATCTGTTCTCGAACTGCTTCCAGGCAGTGGCGATGGAGATTGTGTTAATTCGTTGACCAGGTTTGCCTTGGAAGATTTGGGGATTTCGTCGGCAGTGGAGGAAACCTGCCTGATCACTCCAGGCCGCCTGCTAGAACGAGGCGGAGGCTCTGTCGGTGCTTGCTCTGCGGCCTGTGGTTGGTTAAATGACGATGAACGTTCCGGGAATGAGTGAGAAGGCGATAGAACTTCTTCTGCTTGTTCGTCTTCAGGGGGCGTTTCAACTATTTGCGGCAATGAAGCGTCGGATCGGTGAGACTCCTTTCGTGACAATGTTTCTTCTCCAAATTGTGAGCTCTGGTCATTTAGTGATACTTGTACCTGGTCGAGATCTTTGTCATCCATAGGGCCTCGCCGGCGGTTTGGACGTGAGAAATTCTCGGAGACGGGCTCGGACATAACTCGTTTTAACCCTGGGCTTGTAAATGGATCATCCCCATCCGCGTCCGCTTGCCTTGCTCCGGCTCGTTTTGAGTAGGGTACACGCTCTCCTCTTCTCAAGCTACCTTTGCGATACGTCGTATGTGTAGATCGTCGCAGTCCGAAACCCGGCGCAGCTGGAAGTATAGGCATGTCCTCATCTGCTGGAACTTCTGATCCCGCATCATCTTGCGCGCCCCTTTCCATGGACAGCTTTTGAAAAGCCTTTGCGGGGTCTTTAACCAGTTCGTCCAGCTCTGTTAAATCAGATATCTTTATGTCCGAACCCGAACTTCCATGGGATAGCAACGATTTCCTCCGTTCGAGCTTGTCAGCTCCATCTTGGTATCCCAATCCTCCCTTTCCTCCAGAGTTGTCTATCTGCCGCGACAGCATGGACTTCTTCCTCCGCAAACTACTCGCAGACCCAGAACGTTCCAATATATCCGGTACCAACGTCGACTCTCCCGATCGCCTCTTAATAGTCTTTACACGGGTTTCCAAAAACGACTTGAACTCCATGGGCGCCAGCTCTGGATGAACCCTTGCAGGCACCCAGAACAGTCGTGATGGGTCATCTTCGTCGTCTCCTCCGGTCGGGGCCACTGACGGCATCACAGGGCGTCCTTGGAACGAAGGTAAATCGGGGTCGCTGGTATTTCCGACATCCATCGACATGCGTCGTAAGGCTTGTAGGTTACTCAACTCTTGCGCTACAGCAGCTGGGTTTGATTCGTAGTCGATGTCATTTAGAGGGAATTGTTGATTGGCTGTATCGGAGACGGATTGGCCATCTCGCAACGAGTGACTAGGAGAAGGCGGCGCAATATCGATGACTGCATTCCTGTGACTTGGGAGCGCCGCCGGCAGTGTGTGTGATTTCCCAGCTGGGCCACCGTTCACTTGTAGCTGAGGTCTTGGCGCAGTGTTTCGCCTGCCCGGCTGAGATTCCGACCAGTTCGAGTTTGTGAAATAGGATTCGTCCGACTCAGGCGACTGATTCAAAGGAGAGCTGACAAAGCTCAGAGGCCGAGACTCGCGCTTCCAGTCGTCATCGTCTCCATACATATCTCCGATCGCTTCTGTGACATGGTGGTTTGTGTCGCTGATAGAAAGTTGAGCTCCATGGCGGCTTCTGCTCTTAAAGCTTCCTCCCAGCTCCCGCGGTCTAGGTGTTGCCTGTGATAAAGGGAATATAAGTCAGCCATGAAGTCAACAAGGCAGCCGGCCATGGCTCAAGAGTAGGCCTGGTCGCGTGGCTTGCAGAAGCGGTGCTCATATTGAGTCGGTCCAGGCCCTGCGAGACAGGTTTTGATTCCCTGATTCTGGACTGTGTACGAACCTTCATAGAGATACCGATAAATCTAACTTGTCAATCAGAAATTCTCTTATTGCTCGGCGAAAGACCACCGAAAGCTGGTTAGGTCGCGGTGGTGGTGGTGATGCTCATTTGGAGGACATGAAGGTGCGGTCGTCGTGAGGGCTGAGGTCGGTCATGGGTTCCGTCACTCCAGGTTTTCGATGGCAGCCACTTCGCGAAACTTATGCCGAGTTATACAGAGATGTCGCTATCCCAGAAGTTGGAAGAAGCATCAATCAGTAACGCTGGGGGGTGGCCTTAATGATGGTTTGGAGGAAACCCATGCCCCCGGCCTTGTTTAGCGAGAGGACCGTTTGGTCCGTCCTCGTTCTGTTGACTGACCCCTGCTGTTACAACAATAGAATACTGACCACAGTCCCTTGCAGTCAGTGGTACACGACGCTGTACAAACCCTTTGAACGGGTACAAACTAATTGTAAACAGATCTTACAAGAGATCTCGGTTTTTAATATCTCTCTGCAGATATTGGCGACGATCATCTAATTCTTCATGGGGATCGTAGTCTTCCATGACGAACTGCCAAGCCTTTCCCTTCCCGCTGGCTCATTTTACCGTCTACTGGCGCTTATTACCTGTGCCGTCTCTGTATCAGAGGTTATACAACAGCCAAAGTTTACAATTTCATCACTACGGCACCACAAGTAATACAAGTGCTACGGAGAAGATAACTCTTGCTGAGGTAGACTTGGAAATTAGGTGCATACATTACTGTAGGGAAGTGAAATAGAGGAACCTCAAGGCCAAATACCATGACCCAAGCCCCTTTCGAGCTACGTGCAGCCAAAAAATGATACTGAGCGCAAAACAAAACATGTACAGCATAGTCCCTAGTTATGGTATGCCTGCTGGATTACGACTTTAAATGATTGTCCTGTTGTGTGATGTTGTGGGACGCCCACGAGAAAACATATAATCCGTCCTTTACAACAAGGGTTCACAGTCGTTGGATACAGAACTGCTTCTCAGTGGAATAGGGCTAAACTTGAGCAGAGAGTCCAAAGTTAAAACGGTAAGGAAAGGAAATGAAGGGGAAAATCTCTCCAGTGCACTCAGTAGCCATGCTTCGCAAGCTCAGCCTCTGTCCACTCCCACAACTTCTCCTCCAGCGCCTCATCCCTCGCAAACTTATTTCCACCACCCTTTATCCCAATCGGCCAGTAGTAAAACCCAGGCTCAACTCCGGGCGCCGTCGCTGCCCACAGTTGGTTCTTGCATCCCTCTGGTATAGTTACCAGAGACGCCCAGCCGAACAACGTAATCAGGAGGTTCATGACGGGACTGTTCATCTTCTCGAAGATACTCGTTCGTACAGTACCAGGACTGACCGCGACGCTGATGATGGTCGGATACCGCTTCGCGAGTGCCTTCGCATGAAGAATGTTTGCCAACTTGGACTGCGCATACCGCGCCCAGTTATTCCCAAGGTTGAGATCGTCGAAGTTGATTCCTGGCGCAGTGGTGTGATAGTGCCCATCAGAACTTATATTGACTATGCGAACTGCCCCAGCAGGTGTTGACTCTGCCGTCTTCAATATCGTGGGCAGGAGGAGTTTTGTTAGAAGAGCATGGCCCATGTGGTTCGTCCCGAATTGAAGCTCATAACCATCCTCTGTGACATCAGGGGGGAGGTTTGAGATTCCGGCGTTGTTGATTAGGACGTCGAGTCTGTCAAAGTCGGCCTTGACGACGGCTACGGCCGACTCGATAGAGGCGAACGAAGCCATATCAATCTGAAGTAGCCTGATGTTGGAATCAGGGGTCTCATTTTTGATATCGTTGAGCGCTGCTTCTCCTCTTTCAAGGGATCGCGTGCCCAAATAAATGCATTTGGGATTGTGCTTTGCTAATCGCAGCACTGTCTCTTTTCCCAGCCCATTGTTGCCTGGTGTCAGCGTTAAAATCGGACGAACATCATGTTATTGAAAGGAAACACACCTCCCGTGACCAAAATAACCTTCCCCTGAAGGTCACCAATGTCCTGGTCTGGATCAAACTTGATGCTGTTTCCCCACCACCACATGATTTTAGATGAGTAAAGTTTTGGTGTAAACTTAATAGATTCCCGCTGAGTATGTAAAACGTTTGACAATATTGAAGAGGAAATTCTCCGGGCTGCCACGGCATGGTGTGGTGGTTTACACAGCGCCCCCATGAGTGCCTTAGTCAGTGCCTGGTTTGGAACGTTGCATGCCCAGCCCCCAGGGCAAGGCAAGACATGTAGAACTTCCAGCCTTGCACGTCAACAATGATTTATGCTATTCTCAAATCATGAGAACCATATTAGGTTAGAGCCAAACGTATTCGAGGGCTCGATGGCGCCGCATATGATATTCAACCTTGCAGTTCCGTTGTGGACTAGATCCACATAAGTAAGCTGACGGTCATGACAACGTAGTTAGGGGGAGCTACGAGGGGTAGATAGGCAAGGGGGCATTCCAGAGCCGTGCATGGTCAAAACAATCATAAATAGAATCTGATTACAGTAAACGTGCGATGAGCAGTACAGTACACAGTATAGAATGTCAGATTCTTGTAAAGGATCTAGCTTCGCTATCACAAGCATGTGGCTTGATGATGAATGCGAGAAGTACGCCTTGTAAATGCCAAATGCAAAGCCCACAATGACCTCTCCGATGCCCAGTAACGCTGCGAGCAGGCTCAAATGCGAGGACGACGCCAAAATAAGAAGCGAAAAGATGATCAACACAATTTACACATGGATCCCGGTGTTGACAAAAACAATGAAGTCCGAAACGCCCGTACATGCCCTTACAAGAAATCCATCTTGATAAAGATAAAAAGCTCCAAGGGTTCCCTCATAAACACTCTCTCGTATTAGGCATAATAGGGGTCCTCCTTAAGGGGTCGGCCCAGTTGGCTCAGCAGAGCATCCAGCTCTACCCAGTTTTCGCTCTTCTCAGCGAAGCGGCGATGTTTGCGGGTGACACAATGCTGCGAAATGTTAGCTAAATGAAGGAGCATAAAGGGTGTCAAGGATACGTACCTCTTCAAAGTCATCAAATTTATCCATGCAGTTTTCGCAGTACCCTGGTTTGGGGTCTCTTTTGACAACCTTCCTCTTCGGAAGAGCTTTGACAGTTCGGGTCTCGTCTGTGCGCCGAGGAGCACTTTCCTGTTCATTGTTCCACCCATCCTCAATGGCACCGAGGCTTTCCTGGTTCTTCCGCTTGCGAATCCGGACCCCTGCATCCTCTTTAGCGGCAACATTGAGGTCCGTCATTCGGTGCGAGCTGGTCAGGCCTATTGAAGTTGGACCGCTAGTCCTTTCCAGGACCTTGCGCTGCAAGCCGTAGACTTCTTTGCTGGTTCCTGCCTTTGCACCCGGTCCTGCTGCTGTCGATGATATCATTTGGGAGCGAATTGCAGAAGTGATGTTCGACTGCTGGAGGCCAGAAGCCACTGGTTCACCACCAAAGAGTCTCCCAACACCAGCTCGGCTGACAAAAGCATTCTGCGGTCCCTTGGACGAAGGCTCGTCATCCAGTGACTGAGATGGATCCGTCACTCGGCTAAATGTGCGCTTCACAGGGGCTGGAATCGCATTGCGGTTAGCAGTATTGTCGCCGTCCATCAAGGCTCGCTTGCTACTCGCTGTCGGAGGCTGCATCCTCGCTTGAACTGCAGAAGCTGCCCGGGTTCTGGGTACAGCGTTTCTCTCTTTCTCTTGCTGTCGTTGTTGCCTGGCGGCGTCTCTCTCGGCCTCTCTGCGGCTACCGTCGACTTCCGGTACAAACGGACACTTCCCATTGGCAACGCTCCTAAATTGCGGCCAGTCTCCCTGCTCTTTATTCGATACCTTCGCATATTCCCGAACCATAATAGGCTTTTGCTTCTCGTCAACATCATGGACATATATATACAGCCCCTTAAACATAATCATTTCTTTTGTCGCCACCGTAGGATCACGGTCCGAAGGGCCATGGATCCGTTCGTTTCGCAATAATGCCGAAAGATCAGCCTCACGCGTGCTCCTGGATACTCCACTGATAGTGCCCTGGGTTGTGTTGCTTCTGGTATTGTGGCCATGGGCAGCTTGTGATCCAGTGTCTGTGTCGAACATGGTTGTCATCATCCTTTGGAGTTTCTCCAATGCCCAAATCTTCATGCCCAGCTCTCTAGCACGGTGGAGAACATCGGCATTTCGCCCCTGCTGCCTTCGGATATCAATATCATTATGAATAGCTGATGGCTTCCTTGGGTTCACCTCAAACGTAAACCTCGATTTCAGAGGTTGTGATTCAAGGTGATTTGCCGCTGGCTCAGACGATCGATCCAAAAGTGAGGGGTTGATTGTTTGTGGGTGGTTGCCTCGAGAATTCGCATCCGCAGCTGAGGAATCTCCCGCGGTATCTGTTGGGCTAACAGCCAGTTCGGGGGGAATCGTTCGTGTTGTGACAACATGAGTTACCGCGTTTGAAAAGAACTTCTCTTCTCGCTATATGGGCATTAGCAAATGTATGTGGTTGGTTGTATAATAGGGGAAACTCACTGCACCAAGAGCTGTAACTTGTTTGGCATATCTGACTCGAACATCCTCCGACACGCTCTCGAAGTAGAACACAAACTTTGGGAAAACCTTTCTATAGTGACGCTGCCATTGCCTTATAGTCTCCAGGTTTTCTTCTGAGGCCTTGTCTGCCTTGGCAATAGCTTGCTGAGCCGGCCTTCGTCGTACCGCCTCTAGCTTGCGGTCAAACGCTGTAGGTTGGGCGTGTGCCCTTCGCGAGAAGACCTGGCCTTCAGCTGACTCGGTCATAGACTGCCGCGGAGGAGTCTTCAGGCCTCTGTGAGTAACTTCAACTATGTGCTTTTTAGCTGGAGGGGGTTGCCCATAAGCCTCTTCGCGTTGGACTGTGGCATGGGAGCGTTTCGACTTGGAAGCTCCAGCCGTCACACCTCGGTATGGCGAGTTGGCTGCATTAGGGTTGCTGGAAAGAGGCACCCTCCTAGTCGACATGCCGGACATGGTATGAGGCGACTTGAGTATAGATACAGCTGCCATAAGAATGTACGTGCAATAGCTCGAGGCAGCTCGAGCTCCAAGGAGTGGGGGTGTTCACGCGACGTGAACACGTCGGAAGTGCCTGCTTCGATGTAGGTTTTACAAAGTCATTGGGGAGTAAAGTAATGCTAGGCCTGGTAAACAATAGAATTACCACGAGAAGGCCAAACAATGAGTGTCGTATTATTAATGTTGCTTCTTCGAATTGAAGTGCGTTTGGGTGGTTGTTGATGGGACTCCCACACGCAGAGAGGAAAGCAAGGTGCACGGTCCACCTATATCCGAACCTAGAAACCATAAACACCAGTAAGACGCGCTTTGGTGGGCGCAAGTACCTGTGGCAACCATTTTCGATAAGTAAGCAAAGCCAAACCCAAACCAGAAAATGGTTCAGTATGAAGTACAGTTATGCTTCCATGCATGCGACAAATGTTTTATGCAACCTACGTCTGGTCGAATACATGATTTAGCACACTTGTTAACTCAAAGTACTATATATACCTGATATGCGACTTCGACAATGAGACTACGGACTGCTGCATTGCGGCAATTGAGCCGGGGGGCGTCATGTCCTACTTCGTCGAGGACGGCATGCCTGGCTGCAAGAGCTGCGCCGTTGCTCACCCTTTCACAAAGAGGCCAATTCCAGCCTCGTAGAGGTTACGCTTCAGTTTCCGCTGCAGAATGCCAGTTTGGCCAGCCTGTACACGAGACACACCCTCACATACTCGCTGCAGGAGAACGTAAATGGCCTCTTGATGTTTCTCGAACTCTTAACTAACTAGCTATTCCAGTCACGCCTGGCATATCCGCCCAAGAATACCACGAACGACGAGCGAAGCTAGCCGCAAGCCTTCCTGAGAATGCCATTGCCATCCTCCCATCCGCCGACCTCAAATACCGTTCCGGCGCTGTATTCTACGAATTCCACCAAGAGTCCGACTTCTTATACCTGACTGGGTTCAACGAACCAGAAGCTGTCGCTGTCATACAAAAGGTTGGGAAGGATGACGACTATATATTCCACCTCTTCCTACGGCCAAAGGATGCTACGGCAGAGCAATGGGAGGGTGCTAGATCTGGGGAACAGGCTGCATTAGACGTGTTCAATGCTGATAAGGTACGTCATCCCTCTTCTTGCCAGGCCTGGCAGCTAACATACGTGCAGTCTGGAGATATTAAGAATATTTCGAAGCTATTGTCCCCTCTTATAACAGGCGCCAGCCAAGTATTTGCGGAATCATTCAGCTCTAAGTCGACCTTTTCAAAGTTCTTCGCCTCCAAAAACACTGCCGAAGACAGCTTTTTTGGACTGCTCAAGGGTGCGAATGTAAGACCTATTAGGTCCCTTTTAAATGATCTGAGGATCTTCAAAAGTGAAGCCGAGATCAAAAACATGCGGATAGCAGGCCAGCTCTCTGGAAGAGCTTATACGAATGCCATGCGCCAACAATGGACAAAGGAGAAGGACCTTGGGGCATACCTAGAGTACCAGTTCAAAGCACAAGGCTGTGATGGCTCGGCATATGTCCCCGTAGTTGCAGGAGGCATAAACGCCAACAGCATTCACTACGTTCGAAACGACGACGTTTTCGGCCAGGATGATCTAGTTTTGATCGACGCCGGTGGGGAGTACGGCGGGTACATCACGGATATTACCCGCACATGGCCCATTTCCGGAAAGTTCTCATCGCCACAGAAAGACCTCTACGAGGCGATACTGAAGGTACAGAGGCACAGCGTCGCCCTCTGCAGAGAGGATGCGAACATGTCGCTGGACCAAATCCACAGACTTACGGAGCAGGGCCTTCGGGAGCAACTGAAGGAGATAGGATTTGACCTTCGTGGAAACGCGATGGATGTCCTCTTCCCTCACCATGTTGGACATTACGTTGGGCTTGATGTGCATGACTGCCCTGGTTTCCCTCGAAGCGGTGCTTTGAAGACCGGGCAGTGTGTCACGATAGAGCCTGGAATATACGTCCCGGATGACGATCGGTTCCCCGCGCATTTCCGCGGTATAGGAATACGGATAGAAGACAGCGTGTGTGTCCAGAAGGACACGGCGCTTGTATTAACGACGGAGGCTGTCAAGGAAGTGGTGGATATTGAAGCCCTCCGTGATTAATAATGTGCCATTTGTGTAACTTATCCAAGAGATATAACTATGTATATATATGTATTCTATAAGAAAGAATTTAAATGATTCCATCTGATTGCCAGAGACTAAAATGTGAGACCTGTCCTCGGGGCGAACTTCTACTCAAGGCATCCGACATAAACCTCGAAAGATCTCAGCCTCGCGAGCCTCGTCTGCGGCCGCTCTCCACCCATCCACAGCTTGCCAGCTTCCAACCCCATTACGCCTGCATAAAGAGCATCTACAGTTTAAAGTCCTTTCATAAGACTCGTAACTATCAGATTCAGCAAACCCCAAAATGTCCGAATCCAGTCTCCCCGTCCGCTCCTCCCCCTCCCAAGCCACACCCATCCCCGACGACGACCATGAGGCCGACCTGCCCCTCACCATGACCGCCTCCGTCGTCCTCACCTCCCTCCCTCGCGACGCAACCGCAGCACTAAAAGACGCCGGAGCTTTCGACAAGCCAAAAGGTAAGCTTGTTTTCCCCCGACCACATGCTACCTCGCATTCTCACAGCTGCAGTCACGGTGCGCTTCAAGGCTATCGGGTCCGCGCCTATCCTCAAGCAGCCGGTCTGCCGCATCAATGCCACGCAGCGCTTTGAGGCTGTGGTTGCGTATCTGAGGCGGGTAGTCAAGTGTGGGCCGCAGGATAGTGTGTTTTTGTATGTGAATAATACGTTTGCGCCTTCGCTGGATGAGATTGTTGGGAACCTGCATAGGGTGAGTGTACTGCCTCGGAGCTTGGGGCTACTTCAAGCACACGATAAGATGACTCGAACTTGGGACTGCATGGTGCTAACCGGTATCAGTGTTTTCGAAATCAAACGGATGACCAGCTTGTGGTTTCCTACTCAATGACACCGGCTTTTGGTTGACAGCTCAAGATCATGACGGTAATATAGCTATATTCAAAATATGGTGGAGCTATGTATGCTTCACTCGGCCGCTTGCTACTAAAACGATATATTCCAAAAAAAAACCCGCCAAATCAAAAAGACCTCCGCCTGCTAACCATCATCACGACATCTATTCCTGGCTACTTGTTGAGCGCCCGAAACTGGACTGGCTAGTATTGTCCAGAACCCGTTGGAACTGCTCAAGCTCATCCTTCGAGATCGGGTAGGTGTGCTCTGGCGCTGGGTACTCCCTGCTCTTCACCTCATCTCTATATGATTCTATCGCCCGCATGGTCTCGCCCCAAACGTCCCCATACTGCTTCACGAACTTCGGCAAGAAGCGGCCCGGCGGGAAGTTGCCAGCCATATCAACCTGCACGAGCACCTGGCCGGCGCAGCCATTACCTGCGCCAATACCAATAGTAGGGATAGTCAGGCGCTCGGTGATTAACGCCGCGACTTCCGCGGGCACAGCTTCCACGACGACGGCAAAGCAGCCCGCTTCTTGGACGGCAAGAGCATCGTGGAGAAGCTTCACTGCGCCAGAGGCAGTCTTGCCCTGGACTCTAAAGCCACCCAACGCATTCTGGCGCTGCGGGGTCAGGCCGACGTGTCCGAGTACCGGGATGCCGGCGGTCGTGATCTTCTTTATGGTGGGCGCCATTTCCAGGCCGCCCTCGAGCTTGACTGCTTGCATTCGGCCTTCCTTGATGACACGGATGGCGCTGGCAAGAGCCTGTTCTGGGGATACTTCATAGCAACCCATAGGGAGATCACCAATCTACAAACAGGCAAATTAGCGGTGTACATTTTGTGTCTGGTTTCTTTTGAACTTACGGTGAACGCCGTCTTTGTAGCCCGTGCAACTGACTTGCAGTGGAGGAGCATGTCCTCCAAGATTATCTCACTGGTGTCTTCCATTCCCAGCGCAACCATGGCAAGACTGTCGCCAACAAGGACCATGTCCATTCCAGCATGGTCTGCAACGTGTCCGCTAGGGAAGTCATGCGCCGTGATCATTGTTATGGGTTCACCCTTCTTACGCAAGGAGCGCAGGGTATTGATTGTGACTTTCTTTCTTTGTGACGCCACCGCGGCGCCCATGGGCGAATGCGAGCTATTCCGACATTGTAACTGGGACAGCAGCGGACGAGCGGCAAATGAAGCTGGTCTAGAAAGTCCAGATGATAGAGAGAATAGAGATGTGAGAGCACGCGAGCTCAAGAAGGTGGTTCGAGACATTGGTTGGGGCTGGCGTTGTGCGGATTGCTTGTGGGAAATGCGGTGATGGAACGAAAAGGCTTTGAGTCAGAGGCTGCCATTGTTCAGCCGGAAGAGTGTTGCCTTTTCATGTCTGAAGAATTGAAGGTCGTGATAGAGAATGCAGCGCACATCTGGGTCGGCGTGGAGAGAGAGATTATTTCGGACAAGCCTCCCACTTTTACCGAGGCTGGTCCGTCCAACCGGTTGACTTATCAAATCAATCACTAATCGGTTTCCTCTACTATTGGGATTATGTGCAGTTCTACAGTTATAACCATCTAGTCAAAAATTATTCGCATGAGAGTTTACAATATCAATATCAAAAGTTATATTTCAATCTACCCTGTATTACTCTGTTGCACGCCACATTTCCTGCTGCGGTCGTTGGGGAATGGCGAACCATTATTACCAGGGTACGAAGGTACATTACGACTTTCCTTTTGGTGGTGAGCAGAACCCCCACCAATACCCCACCAACGAACCAGATCTCGTGCCTCCAATGCGCCAAGCCATTCCCGATCTGTTGAAGTGACGAGACATGGGGCCCTTCAACAGCCAGTGACACGGTACCTGGGTTCCCATACGTAACCTGACCATCCATCCCCTCATCCTTTCAGACTCTCCAACTACATACTTGCATACTTAACTGCAGCTTATTCCAGCTTCGTAGCCGTACTTCGTCTCTACTACATCGTAACTCAGGGTGTTGTTGCCTTCAAATCAGGGTCTCACACAGCTGTCTGTCAGTGATTCACAACGGATTCGCCTTCCGTCGGAGCCACATCGAGATATCCTTTGAGCGCATAACAACTCCGCCACTGCTCTACGGTCGAAGTGAAGAGGGCTCTGGACTGCAGGGAAGAGCCAAGCAATAACTGCCGGGCCCAAGGAAGGAGTGGCACAGCCAGAACATATATCCCCCAAGGCCGTAGACAACAGGACCAGACAAGGAGAAGTTGCGGGTGGCGGTGCCGGCCGAAGTCGAACGTCAAGATGAGCAGCCCACGGAGGAGGATAGAGACTGATGTGAGTTGGCATGATCAAGTATTACAATGTGTCCCTTGCTGACTTTGTACGATAAGGTTATGAAGTAAATGCGCCTTCTCTGTCCCACCGCCCTTGCTCCGGCTGCCCACACGACAATCATGTAGGCACATATGCTAACATTCTCGCAGGATGTATGAACCTACTCTGCAAATCGACATGCCCCACGAGAATACTGACGCTTAGTGATAGGCTTATGAGCGACTATGAAGTTACTCTGGTCAATGACAATAGTGAGTCTTTGTCTTTTACCCCGCATTGGCGGCCCCTCCACCGTCAACCGACATCGCTGATAATTTATAGTGTACGCACGCACCACCCATTACTTTCCAGCGCAGGATACTCGACTTACAAGGCACAGGCAAGAATTCTATGTCCGATTTAAGGGCCCCGAAGAAAGTGAGTCCTGCCGTGCAATTCATCCATTCGCCCAAGATAAAGTCCTGACGCCGTGCAGCCCCATTTCAAGGCGGACTCTGGAAGATCCACGTCGAACTACCGGACCAATACCCTTATAAGAGCCCGAGCATTGGCTTCGTGAACAGGATATTCCATCCCAATATCGACGAGCTGTCAGTACAACCCCTGTAATTGTTACTGGGCACAACTGACGGCTCAAATAGATCCGGCTCTGTCTGCCTCGACGTCATAAACCAGACCTGGTCACCCATGTTCGATATGATCAATATTTTTGAGGTCTTCCTACCGCAGCTCTTGCGATACCCGAATCCTACGGATCCGTTAAACGGTGAGGCCGCGTCGCTACTTATGCGCGAGCCGAAAACGTATGAGGCGAAGGTCAAAGGTACGCAGCGGTTACTGTTATGTCGCCAATATGGTGTTGGGAGTCACAGGCTATGGTGTGGACAAGCTACTAACGCATATAGAATACGTCTCCAAATACGCCACTCGAGAAGCAATCGACGACAACGGCGCCGAATCCGACGACGACGATGACATGTCCTCCGTCGCCTCCTTCGGCTCCGATGACAACGACGAGGCAGCCGGGCAGATGGAGGAGCTCTAGGTGATGGGAGCTCCAGCATCGATTGGTCTTTTTTCATTTCTCGCAATGCATTATTGCCAGGTGTTTGTTAGGTTTTTGAGTTTTGTGACACCCCCTAATCGCTGGATTTACTGATTTAACGGGATGGCGTCTTGTGTGGATTGGGTGAGTTGGGCTTTGCTTTTTTTCAGGGGATGCATGGGTATACTACGGCGAGATGTTCTCGGCGGGGGCAGAGGCTCGAAGGGAAGGGAGCGGGGGGGTTGTTGGGATGAATTGCAGGCAGATTGGCCGTAGATAACTCGATGAATCTCAACTTAGTCAATGTCCATACTTGGGGTATACGATCCGGTGAAGATATCTCTAGTTCTAGGGATTTATATTGGAGTGTTAGTTGCAGAATATTTGCCTGTTGTAGGGTAATCATTTGGAATGAGTTTTTATATCAGATCGAATTTATAATAAAAATATTTATTTTATTGTAGCCACAAAACATATAAATTCCAACCTATTTACTACACAGGAGGCCTTCATATATCCAAATCACCAATGTAATAATTTATCACTAGCAAAATATTAATCACCCCATCCCATCTACCATAGACCCTACTTCACACTACCAGCACAGGTAAATCAGCCACCCATCCTACCCCACCTCAAACCCCGCACCAAGTCCCTCAAATAGCAATGTGGCGATCCGCTCAGGGCTTAAGTATCACACTAAGCAATCGTAAATCAAAATAACAGGCCTGCTGGCCCAATGGCAAGGCGCTTGACTACGAATCAAGAGATTGCAGGTTCGATCCCTGCGTAGGTCAAATATTTAAATATTTTTTTTGCCGTTTTTTCCTTTGTCC